>LQNK01000231.1:0-37953 GCA_001586405.1 Phoebis sennae
GAATAGGTTTGTGGGGCTCTGTGCATTGTGAGAACTCTTATTTGTCATTACTGGTTTTAGACACAACTTAATAAACACAGACTATACTAGGGTCAGTACTTACCTTTAAAATTGTAACAGCTATAATAATAGCTTTGATCGTATTTTCTTCTGTCTGTGACAGAGGGAGAGTTATACCGAGTGTACCAGCCTCTGCAGCTAACGCATGAAGCGTTGGCAATAGTGTGGCCTGAAATTACGACAAATTATAGTCAAACCAAAGACCAGAAAATCATATACATATTAAAATAAACAATCCTGAATAAATTTAAAGTTATTTTTTATGATTAAAATCAATCTTTTAGGTGTCATGTTACACACACGGAACCGGATCAACTAATAGTTGTATATACACAAAAGATACAACTATTAGTTGTACCCGGCGGCCTTGTTCCCGTAGCATAATATTATATAGCCTATGTTACTCAGTAATGATTTTCCAAAAGTGCAAGAATTTTTGAAATCGATGCAGTAAATTTTTGGAAAAACATTACGATAATACAAACACCCAAGTGTTTTTCTTTATAATATTAGTGTAAATGTATCACTCTCACAGTCTATTAATGTAACTTACAAAATATAATCCATCAGCGACACAGCCACAAAGTAACGGCACGATAGAGATTTGAAGACCACCTCTACGAACCACGCCGCGCCATTGCACCAAAGCGTAAAGACCTAATAATGCACTGAGGGTTCCTCCCCAAACCTACGAAAAAGTATTCTCTAGACCTTTAAAAAGCATATAGTAAACATTTCTTGTACAAATGCAAGCAAAGAAAAGCTAGTCTATATGGTTCCAAAATTGACAAGAAAATGGTTTATATCAAACTTTTGGCACGTGGAACGCCCTACTTTTGTTTCCAATACACAAAAAAAATAAGTTAAAAGTACTACAGATTGTATAAAATCTTTAGATAAGACTTTAGGATATACAGTTTCGCTGCCACATTTTCATTATAAAATAAAGCGGTATTTTATGAGTCTAACTTGCAATCCCCAAAGCATGTCAGCGGACACCATCTCATGTTTCACCAGCAAAGTCATAGTTATTTCTTGGGCAACGGGAGGCTTTGTAGCGTAGTGAGTCTCGACGGAAATATGCACGATTAAAGACCCAGACTGTTTTCTTTCAACACTAAAAATGAAATTTATATTTTCAATTCGCTTAAAAACCAATTTTACGATTTTTAGCGAACTTAAGAAAGGTAACTTTTAAAGATTGTGAACAAATTTTCAATTATAAATAATTAAGTTTATTTAATTTTAAAAACTTTTTAACTTAAAAACTTTTTAGAAATCTTTTTTATTTATATATTTAATGCAAGTTTTATAGAATTTATCCAACTTTTGATTAGAAAAATGTTATACATTTTTAAATGTTTTTATTAAGCTGTTAACTCACCGTAATATGAAAGTAAGTTTTCGTAAGTATATTGTAGTTGTGATGTTTGACGTTGTTGATAGAAAATCATCGATAAGGAAAAACTTGCGAAATTTCCCTGAAGGCCATTGACCTTTCTAAAAAGATATTATAAGAATAATTAATACATTTACAACCAAATATAAAAATATAAAGCAGTTATAAAATATAATTAATTACTTATCAGTTTAATTCTTACCTGAACATAACGACCATTATGTTGAAGTATATTAATTGCTAAAGGTCTGTAGGATTGGTCTGCTATAGAAACTTCATACATTTTCCCAAATGCCCCATCAGAAATAAATTCAGACGCCTTTTTTACACAATCTTGACTGTTAAAAGAAATAGAAAACATTATTAATTTATATTTATTTGCACTGAAAATGATTCGATAATTAGATATTAAGAAAATTAGTGGTAGCAAGGCGAATAGTGTCGTTTACTGTATAGTAATTACTAACGAATAGTCTTCTCCAAGATTGATCAAAAGCGGCGGAAGGCATGGGAAGTCTCCGTGATTCTTATCTTGGAGTAATCTAAGGCCTCCCGTTGATGAATATTCCAATGCTGCTAGCTGTATAGTTCCCTAAAATAATGAAACATACTAAGGTAGCCCCTTCAAATAAATATTGTAGGTTGGAAATTAATACTACTAAACATTAACTCAAATTCGTATTTGTATAATCTGTATTTAATCTATACTTTTATTAATATAGCATATAATAAAGAGGAAAGATTAGATTTTTTTGATTATTAGGCTCCAAAAGTACTGGACGGATTTGGTTGAAATTTTGTACAGATATTCTTTGAAACCCAAGAAGTGACGTAGGATAGTTTTTATCCCCAAAATCCTACGGAAACGAGAGATATACGCGGGTGAGACCGTAGAGCTGAGCTAGTCTCTAATATTTGGTGAACCTACCTTTCCACGTAGAACATCAATGACATTATTCTTATTATTTTCATTTAATACAAGGTGCGGCAGACCTGAAAAAATGTAAAAATTGGCATAATAAATAAACAGACATCCAGAAAGAGATCTTTTTAATGTTAACTTACTTTTCATCGAAGTAATATTAGGTTGAATCCACAGTCTACATGGTCCAGCCAGCTCCGAGGTGTAGAAATACGACACGCATTCTTTAGCAAGCGCGTGGCAGGATCGCAAGTCTGATTGCTATGATAAACAAAGCATAAATTGTGTTGTTTATGTTTTTCTTTACTTCTGAGTTTTATCACATCGCGATAATTTTCTTCGAAGACTAGCCATAATTTTTAATTTCAATTACAAAATGTAAATAACACAAAAAACTAAAATAACGGCTTACTAGCTACGCTCAAATAGTAGCCTGTACAGTGCCCTTGCTGTCGCAGGTTACGATCAGCTAAGATACTGTTAAAAACACCTACCTCTCCAACTTGGATGGATGTGCGTTACGAACAGTCGTCTTATAACCTCAGAGGCACATTACTAAAATTTAATTAAAAAAAAACTATTACTTAAGAAAATAAAGTAAATATTATGATAAACACGAGCCCTAAGCAAAGAAAAACATTAGTTTAGCCTTTCCAATTTCGAGGTGCATAAGTATTAGGTAAGGTGAGGATCAAGGGTCACGTCCTTTATCACATTTTCGTTCGTTATTTACTCACGTTACAAAGGTACTCCAACTTCACAATGTCCAAGAGCGAAGTCGGGTGTAATGTGTTGTCATTATACTTGGGTCTCGCCGTCACGTACGCCCTGGGCAAACATTTCCCGCTCACGACTATTTCGTTCCTGTTGCAGGAACACGCTTCGCACTTGACACATTTATTGTGTTTCACTCTGTAGCCCCGGGCGCATTTGAAACAAGTGACTTCTTTCAGTGGTGACCCGTCGAAGTTCTGCGTTACTAAAACATTTATATGTACGTACATGTACGTACTGGGTGCCTTGTGGTAACAAAGCCTTTGTGATAACAAACAAAAGGTTAAAATATTTATCTTCTTTAGATTTGGGGTTCTTGGTTGTTTTATCATTATGGTAGGCTACTGCTAAAAATATCTGCCTGCTAATACTGTTACATTGTGTCTCTAGAAGGCGTTATTGTCCTTCGCCTAAAGAAAATTTGTCAAGTATGTGTATTTGGTGTTTTTTCGATCCTGATCGATGAGAGAATTGAATTTACAATAAAAATGTTTTTGTATAAAATTTTTGTAGGACCAATAATTTGTCAGATAACCCATAAAAAACATATACACCCCTTTTTCCAAGATGTCGGCCGCGGGACAAGGGTTGCAACCACACAAACTTGGTTTTACTTTATCACTCACCCCCCCTCGATACGATGTGAAACATAAAATTGCCTCCAATGAAAAACGCAACCACATACGTATATTTTCAATGGACTTTAAAGAGTTGGTTTGACTTACCTTCAAGGTTAAGTTTTTCCTAGTTTGACATAACGATCACTTACCAGCTATATAATCATTTGGACACTTCCTACACACCACTCTGCCCCCAGTCCTCTGGCACCGGCGCGGCACACACGTAGTACCATCGTCTGATATTAATTCCGTTGAATTGCAAGGTTTACAACGAGATACATCAATCTGTATACTCCCACTGGCACAACTACATCCAAATCCTAAAAAAACATGAAAATATTTTTATGTTCCAATTTCATATAATAATTTTGCCTATCCAGTTTATTCAGCAAAATTATGCAAAATAATTTGTTTATTTTTCCGTCCATTACAGTTTAATATAACAGCAAAACATTATGTTATAATTCAACAAGGTGTGAAAAAAATAATGTGAAAAGAAAGGCTATAAAATACATAATTACCTTCAGCTGATGGAACCATAGAATAGTTGGTGTTACAAGATCGACAATTCATTTCAGTAGAATCATAAAACTGACCAGACTCGCAACTGCTCGGCAACTTGAGCCCAACTGCGTGTAATATCAATAAAAATACGAGGAGAAGCATTTCTTTTATCCACTTACACCGTCCAATTAGTATGATAACTACTAGTTATTGCTTATATACTTTGTAATAAACTATAACATTTTTATGTTAAAAGTTGACTTTAAAATTAAGTATACCGCAAAACAAATGAATTTTCGTCTTAATTATGAACCTTTTGATTTGTTATGCTTTTGTTATTACGTTGCTTAGCAACAACAAGTACCCCTTGGCTGTACAGATGCCGACCGGAATAAGCGATGTCGCTTGTATTTAACTTTAATTAAAAAAGAAACTTATTTACATTTTCGTATAATCTTGTGTTTGTTTTAACGCGAGTACTTTCCATATTAAATAAAATACTTTTAAAATATTTATTTAATAATAATGTCAAATAATGTATAATAATAAACCGTGTTTAAAATGCTTTAAAAAGTATTTTATTTATTATTTACATTTTTTCGCATTATATACGAAGTTAAATGTCTACGTTAGTATGTATGTAAATCGTATTCAAATATGATATTATTAAAAACATGTAGGCAAGAGTTTTTTTTAAATATTTTTTTTACTTAACCAAGATTGGATCTCCGAACGTCTTATATGCATGAGAGTATGTGCTCTAACACAGTAATAGTTGTTTAAAATTTATCATAGTATCCTTGCTTGGTACAATTTTAAGCTCGATACTGATTTAACACAGATTTAAAAAATGACACCTTTGTTCTATTGCTACCGTTTTAAAAACAAAAGATGATTAATAGGTTTAAAACGACAGCTTTTAAAGACAATGGTTTGTCTAACTTCGAACTGGTTGTTCGGGATTATTCATTGTGAGGTCTTGAAACAGCGGGAAACCTCGTTTAAATATGATAAAATATATTATCATTTTAGTGTTAGTTTCATCGCCAACAATCGCTATCATTAAACTATCAAGCATAGAAACATTAATTAGAGAAGAAAAATTAATTGAGAGCGCTATCGAAATATCCAATGCTAATTTTAACTTTAGAATAGAAACGGTAATAATTTCAAAGGACGTCGATGAAACTATAATAAACAAGTTCCTTCAATATTACAAGGGTACTGTTGTGGTGGAAATGAAGAGAGACGGACCGCCACCAAAACAAGTAGTAATCATTGTTGAGTCATACTTCTCGTTCAAGAATATACTAGGAATGTTGAAGCCTGACCTCAAGGGAAAGTCGCTGATGCACAGCGGGGCAAAACTATTAATTGTTATATTATCATATCCACACAAACTGCACCAAATAAACAGCTTTCTTTGGGATCATTATGCTATGGATGTCGTGATAATCATTGAACGTAAAATCGGAAATATAGCTCTATACACCTACTTTCCATATAAAAGTGAATCAGATTGTGGTAACGTGGAACCTAGCTTGATCGGTTTGTGGGGAGAAAATATAGACCTCGAGACTAGGCTCTATCCAGATAAAATGTCTGATATGAAGAATTGTCCGTTATACATTTCAACCAATAAAGTGTACCATCCGGCAACTGAACATAAAATTCCATTACAAATAATAAAGAGAACATTGCATACGATGTTGCGAGAGATTATTAATTGTACAATTGTTGTTATTAATAGAAAGTATACGAGTATTGATTCTGACAGTGCAATGAGTTGGTCCGAATCACTCAACGATGTGAGCCGCGGCATTGCTAATATTTCAACGTGTACAGTATCTCTTGGATTCGATAAAGGAGGCTTGTTTGACTATTCCGTCCCATATTTTAGAATTAGACTTGCCTGGATAGGTCCACCTACTACGATTGGCACGACGCTGTGGAAACTATTGGTACCCCTAAATGGGTATCTCTGGCTTGTGCTGCTTATAGTTTCTTTCATTGTGATAATAATACCATACATAGCTAAAATTAAAAGGGCTAAGTCATTCTGTAATCGTTATTTTAAAAAGGTTAACAAATTAAGAAGAGTTACTTTCAGAACATGGGGGGTAATGGTAGGACAACCGATAGAAGTAAGACCGAGACGATTCAGGGATTTCTATATAATCAGCTTATGGATATGGTTCACTTTTTTTGTTCGAAGTGCTTACCAAAGCGTCTTGTTTGGGGCGTTGAAAACGGATACTATTGTTGGTAATTTTCTTGACTTGCAAGAAGCGGTAGATGATGGTTTCAGTTTTGGTGGTCGTGCGGGGATATTGGCGTATTTTGAGCACGATCCACTTATTGAAGATCATTTCCAAGTGGTCTTAGAATCGAAATACGACCAAACGTTTCGAGAGGTCTTGAAGAATAAAAAGAAATTTATAATAGCGACTTCTTTGGAATATGCGTGGACGCTGTGTTTGGCGGAAGCAATTAGCGAAAAGGACTGCGGCTACGTCTTGCCTGATTCTATATTGATGGTTCCTTTAGTTGTCTGGATGAAGAAAGATTCTCCCTTTGTTAGACCCTTGTCAGTGTGGTTACCGAGATTGATTGAAAGCGGGTTATTGATTAAGGATGCAGAACAAAAACCACTTCAGGACGTGATAACCACTGATCCCACTCCCCTTACTTTGAAACAAGCTGTTAGCTGTTTCGTATTACTGATCATCGGCTATGCCATTTCTTTAGTTGTGTTTTGTGTAGAAATACTGAATAGGCAATCATGTACTGCATTTCACTTCAAAATGCATAACTTATATAACTCTTAAGATACTGATAATGTAGAGATTTTTAATAAAACAAACGTTTCTTTTTATAATAGCTTTAATAAAATTTCTACATAATTTTTCTTAATTGACATATAAAATATGTAACTACTTAAGTATATAATTATAAAATCTTGATGTATTTCAGAGTCTATGTAGATATATAAATAAAGCTAATTTTAAGTGTGTACATTTATGATTATGGCAAATCTATATTTTTCTACTTTCAAAATTAAGCACAAAGAAAAAATTACAACAAAGGTTTAAATATTTTAAGATGACTTTGCAGTTTAATATGATCCTAAAATAACAATAGTTTACTTACATATTGTTCATTAAAACAAGCTTAAATACTTAATACGCTTTGTATAAAATATTTTTATTTTATTCTAACTTGTACTAAATTTATAATCGATCACACCACATTAAAAGTTCATACAAAAATACTTGTATATAACATTTTTCACTGGAAACTACAATATTATTTTATAAAAGTACAAAGTTACACATTCTTGAAGCCTAAAGCTTAACACTAAGTAGAATAAATTATAAGTACACAATAGAGCATTAAATTATTTTACTTATTATAGGTACTTTTAAAAGAAAGCAATGTTCATGAATTAAAAAAGAATACAAAACTTCTATACACCAATCACTTTGACTCAATCCTGCCAATAAAATCTGAGTTTGTACCTAAATAATAATCAACTAAATAAGTAAATTTAATTTAAAAAGATCGATACAATTTAATATACTTCAGCAAATATCTTACCAGCTTTTTAAAAATACGAAGTTTCTAGACTCAAATGACTGACTGATTTCTGCATATTATATCTAAATTGCTAAGTACCTAGAAAATAACAAACTAAAACATATTTTATTTATTACAGTTAATTGTATCGAAAAGGCATTTCCCAATTTATGAATAAAATGATCAAATGCTTGGTTTTTAAACATTTATTTCATGAAAAACACATTTTTTACGGGTAACTGTACCCGGACCATAGCATACGAAATCGGTCATGGTTAATCTAACAATTTAATAAAAGTGATAATATCCGCTATAATTTGGACGTAAAAAATGTTTTTTTTTTTAATAAAGATGATGTACAATTCCATAAAGAAATAACAATATAAAGTATTGTTTAGAAGACTATTGAAATGGAATAAACATTTACGCCTGTATTGACTGCGAAGGCGTCAATTTGCTGTGAATGCGCGATTTTATCGGCACATGAAACGGAAATGGGGAATGAATCGCATTGTTTGATTCTAATCAATACTGTTTTACAATTTCTTTTTAACACGATTTTATAAGCATCTGTTTTTTTGCGTGTTATTCTTAATAATATAGAGTGAAGCGTCCAAATATGGCCACTTTTAATATAATTAGTTATTCTTAACGAAGAGTTACTGGATAGGCATATGGGGCAGTGTAGGATATAGGGCGATTTGGCTACTGGATTCACAACTAGGCAATGCAAATATTAAGAATACCGTTAAGTATTATTTGGATAGTAATTTGAGAGGGTGGATGAGGCACAGGTTCATAAGTCAAAGACTACAGCTGGTTTAGAAAGATGTATGTCATGTCATATCGCTTGCACGTACTCCTCTCATCTTCATGCGATTCCAATACTAAGTTTAGAGGAGCGATGGTTCTACAGCATATATTTGTTTTGAATACGTACTGCATGAAATATAAGTTTTAGTAGAATACTGAGTACGCTGGAAACACAAATAGAAAGTAGGATAGAACTGCGTGTTCATGCTGCGGCTGCACTACCAAGTAAGGACCACCAGTTTCAGTCTACAAAAAATCAAGATTGGGGGCTGACGCATCGCCAGTCCTGGCGACTAGGGACCCAAGGGTCGATTGAACGCTCCCTTGGATATGCCGCGCGCCGTAAGCGAACCTGCGGAGGTTGTATAGCAGGGAATAGTATCGGGTATTGTGATGGAGGAGGTAAAGGTTGTGGTGGGGCAGAGGGCTCAGAACAGTGTAGTAGCCAATGTGTAAGCATATATTCTTGTTCTTTGAGCTAAACGTCGCCACGCCGTTTTAGTATGAATTTGCCGCACTGATTCGGTGTAGTAGCCATAATGGATACAGAACTGAGACTGAACAAATAGCTTTGAAAGATACAATGAAACGTGCTAGAATTCACGCGGGTGGCTCTACTACCAAATAGGGTGTGTGTAACAAAGGTGGTTGTATAGCAGGGAATAGTATCGGGTACTGTGGAGGAGGGGGTAAAGGTTGTGGTGGGGCAGAGGGCTCGGAACAGTGTAGTAGCCAATGTGTAAGCATTTATCCTTGTTCCTTGAGCTCAACGTCTCCACGGTGTTTTAGTACTTATTTTATTTTATTTTTTTTTAGTATGAATGTGCCGCGCTGATACGGTGTAGTAGTGATAATGGATAAAGATTCAACGAAACGTGCTAGAATTCACGCGGGTGGCTCGACTACCAGATAGGGTGTGTGTAACAATGGTGGTTGTATAGCAGGGAACAGTATCGGGTATTGTGGAGGAGGGGGTAAGGGTTGTGGTGGGGCAGAGGGCTCAGAACAGTGTAGTAGCCAATGTGTAAGCATATATCCTTGTTCCTTGAGATCAACGTCTCCACGCCGTTTTAGTATGAATGTGCCGGACTGATTCGGTGTAGTAGAGAGAATCGTACACTGCGACTGAGCGTTTGCTCAAAGCTGTTTGGCTTTGAAAGAAACAATGAAACATGCTAAAATTCACGCAGGTGGCTCTACTACCAGATAGGGAGTGTGCAACAAAGGTGGTTGTATAGCAGGGAACAGTATCGGGTATTGTGGAGGAGGGGGTAAAGGTTGTGGTGGGGCAGAGGGCTCGGAACAGTGTAGTAGCCAATGTGTAAGCATTTATCCTTGTTCCTTGAGCTCAACGACTCCGTGCTCCTTAAGTATAAATGTGCCGCACTGATTCGGTGTAGTAGAGAGAACCGTACACTGCGACTAAGCGTTTGCTCAAAACTGCTTGGCTTTGAAAGAATCAACGAAACGTGCTAGAATTCACGCGGGTGGCTCAACTACCAGATAGGGAGTGTGCAACAAAGGTGGTTGTATAGCAGGGAATAGTATCGGGTACTGTGGAGGAGGGGGTAAAGGTTGTGGTGGGGCAGAGGGCTCAGAACAGTGTAGTAGCCAATGTGTGAGCATTCGTCCCCGTCCCTTAAGTTCCACGTCCCCGCGCCGTTCCACTGCGAATGTGCCCCACTGCTCCAGTAGTGCGCGTGTACTCTCGCTCAGGTGGATACGAAGCGCTGACATAACATTTTATGTATTTATTTATCAGTAATTGTTACACTTAAGTAAAACATATAAATACAGATCTAATCATTAGATACAGAATTTAGCGTACAATTTAAGGTAAACACCGCAAGCATAACTTAAAGTTGTTATGATAAAAATGTAAGCTAAGATAAAAGTTGCTATACTAAAAAACTAAAATTAAAGTTGTTGCAATGAAATACAAAATTTTAAATAACTTATTTGTAGAAACATTGAATTATCATTATAAATATCCTGTATCACAAATTAGTTCATAAATATTTGACATTAAAAGAAGCAATTAGATTTTCTAGGCCTAATCCGAAATATTTCAAAAGTACCCACAAAAATAATTCATACATTAAAATTACTATAAAACATTAGAAATATTAAAAAATACAAAGAAGTCTTACGTTGTCCAGTAGACTCCATCCTGCTCGCGGTGTTTACTGTATCACCAAAGAGACAGTAGTGCGGCATCTTGACGCCCACCACGCCCGCACACACCGGCCCCGAGTGAACGCCTACCCTCACCTAAATTTAAATATATAAAGAAATAATAATACAGAGAACATCACCTGGTACATAAATAAAAAAATAAAAATTTATAATAACATAGAAAGCAGTATAATGGATAATCTATCCCGCGTTGATATACATTGAGTCTCGATAATGTTAACAAATTTTCCTGGAATCTTCACAAATCGAAGTAATGGATACACTGGGTTAGTATAATAAAGTAAATGATGCAATAAAAACTATGCATGTGTTTGATATCAAGTATTAAATTTATTACTTTACATTTTTTTCTTTTTATTTTTTTTTTCATATTGATTCCTCTATTGTATAGAAGCAGTTGTCTATAAGGAAGTTTTTTAGTTTATTTGTAAAAAAAATATTTTTCTTTTTAATTTTTATATACTGTATTTGTGGGGAATTTAGTATCAATTTTAACTGATATATAGTAGGGGCATTTAGAAAACATTTTTAATCTAAATGAGGGGAGATACAGCCTGTCTTTACATCTTGTTTCATACGAAAGCGTATCAAAAAATTTTACTGTAATTTTCAATTGTTACGTTCTACAAATAATAATTACCTCCAGCCGATGAGTAGATCGGTGTCTAACAACAAACGTCCGCACAGCCTCAACAATAGCAAGTGCCATGAGGCAGATCTCCCGCGCGTGTTGATCTCCGTTACGTTCTGGTAGACCTGATACCACCATGTATGCATCGCCTATTGTTTCCACCTGGAAGGCATAATCTTTTTTATTTTTTTTTTTCATTTTAAATGAAAATAAAAATTGTTTATTTAAGCACAAAAAACATAATATAACAATTTTAGAATTAGATACATGTACAAATTTGGCATACATACAGGCTGCTTTATTAAGCAATTTATTAACAGTGCACTTTTGCTAACGTTGCGTCACGACATCCACACTAGGTGTACCTGTATCGTGGGTGCTTTTTAAAAGGTTGGCTCATTCACAGTTAATACATTGAAACAAACAAAATATAATACAAATAATTTAGAACTTAATGTATAACTAATTTAAAATTAGGCAGTGAATGCAAGATATTTATAAAATGAGAGCTAAATAAGATAAACAGATGCATTAAATAAAAGTTATAAAAAACATTATTAATTTTAACCAGTTTTAAGATTTCGTTATTAAATAATCTCGATTTTTGTGGGAATTTTACAGAAGTTGACAATATATATATTAAGTAAAGTTTAACATAAATAATAACATTGAAAGGAGAACAGGATCTTAATTCTTATTAATGATAGGTAAGGAAAAAGTCCGGCAAAGTACAGAAAATTTATCTTATGGTAGTAAGTAATCAACATGAGACTATTTTTTTCGTTAAATAAAATATTTCTTATTTCTTAAAACAATATAAATTTCGGGTAAAAAACACGATTTTAAAAGCCCCGAAATACTCTTAAAGCTGAAAGATAAACATGAACAAAAGCAAGCATTGGTCTACATTCAAAGCTGAAAGATAAACAACGAAAGCACGGACACTATTTCTTTACATTACCTTATAAAAGACCCGAAATACTCTTAAAGCTGAAAGATAAACATAAACAAAAGCAAGCATTGGTCTACATTCAAATCTGAAAGATAAACAACGAAAGCAAAGTCACTATAGCTTAACATGGTCTACATTAGAAGCTGAAAGATAAACAACGAAAGCAAGGACACTATAGCTTTAGATTACCTTATAAACATCATAGAATCCAATAATCCTATCGAACGTGCTATACAAGTCATTGAGAAGGTCCACAACTTGCATGGGGGTGGAGGCCGCGCAGAGCTCCGTGAAGCCCACGATGTCGCTGAAGTATACTGTGACGCATTCGAAGCTCTCTGGCTGGACTACTTCACCGGCCATTAGCTGTTGGGCTACTGGTCTGAGTACAAGGGAAACTTTAACGTATTTTGAGTAATGTATTATATTTTATGTATTTTTTTAGTTTATGTTTATAGCTGACAATTCACTTTTTCAATTTTACCATGTATTAGATCTTCGTTATCTGAATAAATAAAATAAAAAAATAAATTAATAAAAATTAACCATAATTAATCGTGTCTTCATACAAGAAAATTCAACCGCCATCTTTAAAGTCAACACTTCCAAATTGTTTAGTTATAAATAAATCTATAGAAGTGTCTAATACACATTTTATTTTAGTCGTTTGTAAACCAGTGTAGGTAGTTAACTATATTAGCATTACTAGAAGTGAATTAACATTTAAAAATCTAAATATCTTTAACTCAATTAATTATAATAATATAAGCATAACTAGAAGTGAATTAACATAAAACTAAATATCTTTAACTCAATTAATTATAATAATATAAGCATAACTAGAAGTGACTTAACATAAAACTAAATATCTTTAACTCCATTAAATTCTGAGACACAGAACATACTTGAAATCACTTAATATTTCTCTAGTTTTTATAAAATGGCTGTTATGAGCCTGAAAGCCTCCCATAAGAGTATTATCTAGAAATCCTTATTTAATATTATAAATGCGAAAGTAACTCTATTGGTTTGTTTGTCTCTTCTTTACACCGAAACCACTAAACCGATTTGTATGAATTTTTGTACGAAGATTGTCTGAAACCCGCGAAAGGACATAGGATAGCTTTTATGCGCACTATTACGCGGGTGAAACCACGGGCACAACTAATAATTTACAACTTATAGTTACCTAATCGTCAAAAGTTTTATCACTGAAATTTATTTTCTCTTTAGCATCACACAACGACGAATTGAATCGTTACATATTTATTTACCAGAAATTCCGAGATAATCCTAACAACTATCCTCGGGCTCAGACAAAATCCATTTACCGTAAGCTTTCACGCCTGCGAGAATAAATTTTATGGGAATCACATTATTTTTAGTGACTGTTAACGCAAAATAAAAGAAACCTAAAGATTTGGACTCCATTCAACTGACAATTAAATAGTAAGCTTATTATAGTAATGCATTATATTACGTGAAAATATTTCTTACTTAAAATAATTATAAAAATGTTAGCAATACGTACTTTATAAGTAGCATACATAATATTAATGGGAACGGTTGGGCTTAAGGGACTACAATCTTGTTCAAGCCCCTAAAATAGAAAGAAAGAAAGAATATCTATACATAGTCTAGATTTATTTTTTCTTCTTTCTTGTATGCCAGATATACACAAAGTATTGTAGTAGATGTTGAGTTATTCAAGTCCATTTCAGTCTTTAATTAAAAAATAATAAGACTTAATTATTTAAATTAAGCCCAGTGATAAACCGCGACTCAAGTATCGTCTCTGAATTGGTTTATATGCGTTGTGAGAACTCATACTATTATTTTTGAATACGGGTGTAACTCTTGTTGCTAGGCTATACAAAATAACTCGTGGAAATTAACTTATTTTTAGAGCCACAAAACTTTTGAAAAAATATATTTACCTGGGTAATACTTGATACAATAGTTCTTCAGAGCGTCTCTTTTCCATAGATAATTGTTCTGTCTTCTCTTCAACGAGTGACTCCAAATTGTTAGCGTATTGCTCCATGCGGCTCAAGAGATCGTCCATTAGGTTGTCGCAATAACCTCTGTCAAAAGTGGATTTAAGAACCTTTACACAATATCCAAAAATAGTGCATTTACCTTATAGTTAAATGTATAATAATATATATAATCAGCATTTGGAATGTCGTGCTGGTTAGCTTCAGCAATTCCACTTAACAGCTAGAGCAAACTTACTTGATCACTAGACTAGACTAAAATAAGGCGTGTGCCACCTAACACATGTGTCACATGGGGCAAAATGGAGGTGAACACACTATGGCTCGTGTACACACTAAGGAAGGAAAACAACTTCGTACACCAGCTCTATGGCAGTTGCGTTATTAGCTCCTATCACAGGGTGAAAAGGGGCGTCCTGTACGCACAAGACAAGGGGAAAACTCTGCTATTAGGATGGACTCGCTAGGCTAGTCATGAGGTGCCTCAGCCCAACAAGCGCGGTCAGCTCCAGTAGCTCCACAGCTGCGCTACCAGAGCCATCAGCGCGAGTATCAGTCGCATCACTCGCATCATCTAGACAGGCATCAACTAGACAGGTCTTGGGTTAACTCACTTGATATAGGTCGCGTTGCTGGGCCGTTCTTCAGCTCCGCGGCTGCGCTACCGGAGCCAGCAGCGCGCGTGTCAGTCGTATCACTCGCACCAACTAAACTACGGAAAGGAGGCGTCTTGTATACGCACAAGGGAAGAGTATAGCTCTAGAGTTAACTCACTTGATATAGGTCGCATTGATAGTATCGAAGCTGGGCCGGTCATCAGGTGCTTCGGCCCAGCAGCGCGCGGCTAGCTCCAGTAGCTCTGCTGCTGCGCTACCGGAGCCAGCAGCGCGCGTGTCAGTCGCGTCACTGGCCCCAACTACAGGGCGGAATGGAGGGGTTTCGTGCGCACACACGCGGGATACTATTTCTGGTGAACCAAAGTATTAATGTTACATCAGCAAAATATAAGTGTGTTTTACTTAAGGAGATTTAATTTATTGCAACTAATATCGTAGTAGTATTTAAAAATTATTTTAAATAGTTATCACGGTTTATACTTACTACTTATTTATTCGGTATAGGCCAACAGTTTCGGACCGTTCCTGGAGGCTTAAACCGTGATAACTATTTAAAATTATACGCTGGACCACTTATTTCATTTCATTCATAAATTAGTTCAAATATTCCAAGATTCTTCAGTTTATACTTAGCTACTGAAATTAAGTCTTCAAAAATACACATGCAACAGCATGGAAATGCTACCAATATAAACAATTTGAATGTGAATAGAAAAAAGCTTGAAATATCATTAAAAAATCAAAGGTGACTAAACCAGGTTCATGTACCTTTATTCGTCATAGTAGGCGTAAAATGATGAAAAGGCCCCGCTCGCAGCACGATCTCTTCGAGAATGATCGCGAAGCTGTACACGTCCCCCTTGAGGGACGCCACCACGCCGGGGTACACGCTGCCCGCCACCAGCTCTGGTGCCGTCCAGAGCAATTCTGAACACAAGAGGAATCTCTCTAACTTTTACCTTTAATTTGCACGTTCTATAATTGAATCTTAAATGTATCTTTTAAACATGAACAGCTAATAAATGTTACTATCTGGCAAAAAAAAATTGAATTTGTTGTTTGAAACTTCGATTGCATAAACATAATATGCTACTCTAGTTTAAGAAACAGTGAGACAAACAACTGGAACAAAATGATTAATTTATAACATATTTTTACTAAATAACGCGATACGCACAAAATCTGTCAATTTTTGAGCAAAAAATAAAATGTTGTCCACAGAACACACTATATTTTTATTATTATCATAACAAATAGTTCAATTACAATAGCAAAGTAACTCACTATAATAATACGAATCGTCTTTTATCAAATCTGTAGGAGTGCAAAGTGTATTGAGCCCGTAGTCAGATATCTTGAGCACGAAGCGACCATCGATGAGGCAGTTGGAGGAACGCAACTTGCCGTGCGCACCCAACCCGCTGTGCAGGTAGCACATACCCTAGGAGAATATAATATATATCTTGAAAATTACGCTATGTTTTAAATTATTTTAAGAAGCTCTATCTATAGTATCTATTGTCTATGATGACCCTACAATCTCCCCTCTAGACCAGAATCGAAAAACCAAAAAAAATATATAATACGGAAAGAGAAAATGGTCAACAAGAATATTTTTACATAGACTACTAGCTGTGTACTCCCGTTCTCGTAGAATTTCTGGGATGAAAATATAGGATAGGTTTCATACCAGAAATCCCATGTTGTTAGGTGTCAAATAATCTCTCTACAAAATTTCATCCAAATCAGTTCAGTAGTTTAGTTGTAAAGAACGGACAGACAGACAGACATACACAGTAACTTTCGCATTTATAACATTAGTAACGATTTCCTACCTGAACAATATCATGCACCAATGATGTCCTAAAGTTCCAGTCGAGCTGCAACTCCTCATTAGCAAGCACGTCCTTCAGCGAGCCCTTGGGGCAGTACTCAGTAAGGATGAACACCAGCGGGCAGTCCACGCACGCGCCGATGAAGCGAGCGGTGTTCTCGTGTGACACGTTACGAGCCTACAGAATTAGTACTTACGTAGAGTAAAATACTTATTTAACACCCCAAAACAGTATACACTATCGAAAACTTAGCTAGGTCCAGAAAAGGGAAAATTAACCTGAAAATACCTTGTATTTTATATGCAATGAATAAATGATAGCTTTTGAGACGTCCTAAAATGTCATACAAGCCTTCGCTCCTCATTGGCGCGGACATCCTGACACAATATCATATTATGTCAGGTCCTAAACTACCAGTCAATCTGCAGCTGCTTATTAGCAAGGACGTACTACAAAGAGACTTAAGCAAGATACTCCGTTAGAATCGCCAGCGGACAGTCCACGCACGCGCCTATTATCACGGTAATATGCCTAATATTATCAGGTTAATGTTGTAGTAGCTCACAAAGTAAATACATACTAATGTACAACTTAGTGTTCCAAAACTATTAATAGAATTTCCTTCTTTAAAGTACGATTTATATCACAAAAAATTTAAAAACAGTGAGAAGTAACAGAAAATATAATATCTACAGTGAAACCTGGTTAAGTGAGACATCAAGGGACCGGCAATGTCGTTTCACTTATAGAGGTATTCCATTTACCCAGTGTCTAAGATATACAGGGATAAATAAATATCTGTCTCATCTACAGAGGGTTTACAACCATCGCGGCTACAAAAATTAGGAATATCGAGCCTTCGTGCGAAATCTTGTGCCTTTTGTTTAATCATCAGTCCACTTACCGGAACGTTTTTGTTACGAAGTTGCTTGACCGATGTTACACGTTTTAATTTTCCTTGGCCTTCAGAACACTTTTTTTATTTTTATTTTTAAAATTTTTGTTTATTAAATTTGTACTTACGTACTTGGAATTATGTGTGGAATTTGTGGGTAGAATAAGAATGAGAAAACAAACAATGTTATCTCAGTTACAGAGGTCTATGCATATATAAAATTTACTGGCTGTCTCAGTTACAGAGGTAACTATGATGATAAACCGAAAGAACAGATCCCAGATATAGAGGCTTACCTCGTCCCACTAACAGAGGTAATTCAGTGCCAAAGTGTTGGGACCTCAGCATAAGTTCCAAGTATGGAGGTTTCTCACTTATCCAGGTCCCACTTAACCAAGTTTCACTGTATTTATATAAATAGTAGTTTACATCTAAGATAAACTACAAAAATGCAAGGTATACAATTGTACCTGCTTGATCTCCCACAACAACTTCTTATTCAAATCCAGCTTCTTCCGATGTATTTTCTTCACTGCGACGCGATTGCCCTTATACAGTCCTACAGTGAACGAAGACAGGGTCAGAGATGGTGTGCCTACAGATGAATTGTTGCGAAGGTTCCACCCCAGGGATAGCTAGACAGACATACAAACAAAAAAAGACATTGTGAACATTTTTACACAGTAAGTAATTTAATAAGTTCCATACCTAAAAACTATAAACATTTTTTAACATAAAACGAGCAGGCAAGTCAAATTAAAATTCAAATCGTATATTTTTTTTGAAGCTCTTTTAAAATGTCACATACATATTTTTTAAGTCACATATTGATATACGAAGTGATCTACATATTGGTCTATTAGTTTATAGATGCTTGTTTATAAACATAACAAGACTAAAATTAATTAAATAAAACAAGAAAGAATTATTCAAACCATTTCTCGGTAATGCAATTCATATTAATTTGCTTTTCGTGGAAAGCGTGCACGTGGGGTATGTAACGTGTAAACAATATTGCACAACTTTAAAGGTTGGAATATAACGAGTTGCATTTCAAATACAAGCTAAGGTCATACTCGATGCAATTCTAAATAATATTTGCACAAATATTATCTTTTTATATTGAGATACTTACATATTATTATAGAATTTAGCTAACTGTACAACGTTATGGTATTGCCCAACATTAAAAACCGCTGACTGATGTGTAAAATTTATAGTATCGTGAAGTTTTCATGCAATTTTCTTTTATAAAAACCTTTTACTGACAGTAACAAATTCGTCAAAAAATAATAAGGGTAATCCAGCCAATTAAAATGAAGATAAAAATATACGAGGCTTAAGTGATACGTTTTAAATACAATACTTTTAAGACGATTTTAATCGCGGTTTATTATACATTTAAATATTTTAAAAACTATTTTACTTAATATGGAAAGTACCCGCGTTAAAACAAACACAAGAAAATACTATGCATACGTTTTGTACTTTAAACCAAGAATTTACACTTTTCTTGACTTAATAACTTCACTAAGGGATGATAACAATAATTGAATTACTTTTCATTTCAATTACCCGAAGGCTTCCTGTAATTGGTACACGAGGAACAAACAATAAAATACAATGCACTCAGTGTTAAATTAAATTAACTTCACTTCATACGATCGTTTTAACGGCGCTTTCCAATTAATTAATTGATTGTTTTAATGTTTGTAAATTTTTCTAACCTTGAATTCCTCGGTGCTGTGGAAAATATCGACGGCGAGCTATAAAAACCTCGTAAATTGTTAATCTTAAGATCACTTTTAACTCTTTTCGTAAGTAAATATGGTTTTATTATATGTCCGCGTAAAACTCAATAATTATAGAGCTATGTATTGAAGTAAATGAAACCCACAGGAAACAGTAATATCAATCATTTTTTCTGATACACTTCTTTTAACAAAAGAAAAACAAACATTAAGTAATCCAATAGACAGGTAAAAGCCTCCAAAGTTTTAAGTTTGCATCTTAAAACAATGTACCCCATTCGCTTTTTTACTTCTCCTGTAAAATTTGGATTTATGTACTTAAGGTTTTCATAGCCGGCCGACGATTTGCGAATTATCTACCCTATTATCTACCCTATTTTAGTATCCCTCATAAACCTAAACATAAAAGACAGTATAGCTATAATTAAGACAGTATTTGAAGAACACGTGTGTATACCTATCAAAAACATAAATGTGAAATAAAAACCAATATCAATATGAAATAATACATCGTTCTCGACTTCATCAACAAAATAATTGATCTATGTTCTGTTTTCATACGATTGAAAAACATTAACCTTCTTCTGTGGAAGTCGGGTAGAAAATTAAAATTCAATTCGTATAACCTTTAGAACTTCGTCGATGCTGTGTAGAGCTGGGCTATATAATTATATTTTGTTAAAAACATCAATGTGAAATGAAGTCCAATTTCAATATTATGAAATAATGCATCAAATAAATTATCAATATGGGTGCCAAGTTCTGTTTTCTTTCCGGATAACATAAACATACATCCGATCTAAAACATTGCCCTTCTGTCGCAGCTAGTAGTTAAATTAAATTCGAATAACCTTTAGAACTTCATTAATGCTGTGTAGAGCTGGGCTCGCACCAAGCCCCGTGGCAACTTCGACGAGTACTTCTTCTGGTCTCACTCGCCAAGCTGTGTTGTTCAGTTCGGCATCTATCTTCACTAATCTGAACCAGTAAAGTTATAAGGAAAATTATATCTTCATTACATTTTCATATCTCTGTAATGAACGCCAATCAACAAACCAAAAACAATACTACTAAATGCATTTTTATCTAAAAGTTCGTATTATATTTGTGTACCAACTATGTTATTTATAATGATAAATAACAGACATTTACTTTACCATGACAAATATCTAGTCTAGTTGCATGCAACTCGCATTAGTTTATTTTGAGACATACCTATATTAATAATGTAATTTTGTCATATTTATTGAAATTTTCATCTTGATTGTCCATTTAAATATTTTCACAAATAATTAATTTTTTTATTTAAACTTTTTGTATACAGTATAGTTAAATGAACATAAAAAATAAAACGTCTCCTATGAGCGTCGTAGATTTACGTCTTATTCCTAAAATACTCACTTGTATGCAAAACAAGATGCTGTAACAGCAATCGTAAAAAACACAGCAAGTCCAATGAAACAGTATAATATTACTGTTTGAGCTTCTAAGCAGCGTGAAACGAACATAAATTCTCATTAAGTTCAAGTTATCCAGACATTTTACCCTCTAATCAGGGCACTAACTTTATAATTAATAATTTATGCAACAAAAGTATGTATAACTTTATAAAACGAGAAAAAAGACTTATGCACTAACATTATCAATTAATTAATGATTATTTATCCTTTAATTTAAAAAGTGATTTCAATATTTTTAAAGATTATAAGACAAACAACATTAATAAGAAAGTACCAATAAATATACACTTCACTTAGCGTATAAGGGTGACATTCTCGTACGAGACCGTAAGCGCTACGAAAGGACTGAAAAAATGTTTTGAATGCAGTATGTATAACAGAATAAAGGTACTTCTATATTTTATAAAAAAAATATGTATAAAGAAATATCACTTCAAATTACTCATAATTTTCACAGCATGTTATATCGTAGCAATGTCGCATATGTCGTAGCCACGGAATAGAAAAAACAAGTTGTTTTTTCTATTCCGTGGTCGTAGCGCTCTACTAAGTGTGCTACGTTTTAATGTTTTTTTTTTTTTATAAAGTTAATTTTATGTACATTCATTTTCAAGAATCTATCCGTTCATTTTTCGTGTATGGGCTCATCTTTTATGCATATATCGTAATTCTATAAGAAAAAGATCCAATATTCCTATAACCAGAATATCAAAAACGGTTAACTCGAATAAGAGGTAACGACTGTAGGTGGACTGGTGGACTGGTAGGACACTAAACGACTATACTGAATGTAGAGTATATTCGTAGCAAACCGCGTAACTAGCGAATCCTTTCCGATTGTCATTATCTTCTTTGTACATTCCTATAAATGTGCTTAAATGGTACTCACCTCCTTGACATATTGGATCGGTGCCAAGGAATCCACAGCGCGGTTTATCAGGTGGTGGTGCGCGACGACCACCAGGCCAATGTATGGCCTTCCCTGCTACTGGTTTGTAGCTCATATTGAGGCCGTGGTAAAATGCCACCACCTATGCATTTATATAGCTCAATAAGTTTAAAACAGTCATTTATTTCCCCTAATGCTCCGCTTAAAAGGATCAATTAGATTATTAAAAAGATCGTTTTCTCTGCTTAATTTAGAGGCATTTAAGAGAGGTTATTTAAAAGATTTTCTTAATAATCTAATCAAAAAAGTAGAAATACTTAAAACATATTCAGAGTCTGAACATGTTTTTCGACGAAACGTTTGAATTTCGTAAAGGAATAAGTTTAATTAATCATTCAACTGGATTTCAGCGACAGCTTAAACATGGATAATGAACCGTAAAACGTAGATACACAACGCAAAAAGCTCTTTAATAATAAGCAATTTGTCGCGTTTTCACCTTATTATCTAAGACGGCGTTTCGAACAGTTTACAGAGTTGCTTTTATAAATTGAATTGAACTTCTAAATGTTCGCATAAAACGAAATGCTGAAGAAAACTGATTAAAAATATCTCATAACCAAACACTTTTATACTGTAACAAGACAGTGCTTATGAATAAATCGTGCTTGTACATAAAATCTATTGCATTTTAAAGAATTTGCGTTTAACTTGTAATTCTCATATATAAATATTTTGTTTACTCTTGAATATGAATGTTCTTTCATTAACATTTTATGCAATTATAGCCTCCGTAGCTTATTGTTATATAACCAAAAAAATAATTTTTGCAATCGATCTAGTAGTTTACATAAACATACAAAAAAAATGTTTTCTCTTTATAATATTAGTAATTAATGTGATGAGCATATCAACTTTAATTAGCAAATTAAAGTCATTACAAAGAATAAATTTGTTTTATAAATAAATAGATATAAAAATAATACATACTTCAAAATCAATCTCTACTAATATTATCAAAGAAATGTAATATACATAGTACATACCTCAAACTTGCCCGTGACGGGATCCAAGTCGAGAATAGCATAATCCGCGTCCCGGTCTCCCACAGCGTCGATGCGGACGTGTCCCGTAATACCTTGTACATATTATGAAGTCAATGATTAAACATTACACATACACTTGTAGTAAATAAGGTATAATAATTTTAAGTTACTTTAGAAAAAAATTGTGTCAATTTTGTATGGATCTATGTATCTGAATTAAATGTAAATAAATAAAAATAAATAATTATTAAATGTAAACAACGGTATAAATCAATAGGACGATGGCCAGTTGGTTGTTGTACATGTGTATAATATGATGTTAAATTTCATTGTATCATGTAGCTATTAAACGTAAGTATTGTTTAATTTTCAAACTGAAAGTTTGTAAAAAATTGTATTGCCATAGATATATCTGTGATTATGTAAAATTACACTAGACTGTAGAGTAAACGTACTATTTCATAATAAAGACATTTAGAAAGAAAAAAAGTTGGTAGTCGAAATTGTTGGAAGAGCGAAGTACTTAAAAACATGTTTCAAAATTATCAGTGTTATTAAGGATTTTGTTTCTTTTTACCCATAACAGTGCATGGAACTCATACTAAAAATAAATATGTAAGTGTATTAGCGAAGGTGCAATGTAAGTTCCAACTGTGGGGTAATTGCGTAACTTTTGTTGTTGTTGTTCACTAATATTTCTTCTTATACTTCTGAGTTCTGACATTAAATTTATCTTTGCACAGTTGTAAAAATAGGAGTAATCACTTTGTAGTTATAATCATAACTTTCATCCCTTTACTCTACCGCTATTCGATTACCTAATAGATACTTATACTTCATTTTAGAAAATTATTTTGACTATGGAAGTCCCATGGCCACAAATATCACGTGATTATTCTTCTAAATGTCACCGTATGTGGTATAAGCACACTGTTACACAAGATCCCGATAAAAAAATTACCAATATCAGATACATTAGTAGATTTATTTACCATGAAATTTCCGTCCCCACATTATTTAACTCATGCTCCAAATGTCCCCACCCTCTGAGCTTGTATATGTATATTGTAAACTCTCACCCGTATGAGAGTATATACAAGGCAAGCGAAATCACAACATCAAAGAAGGCCTCCATAAAGAAATATACCAGCTTAGTAGACAATACTCACCATGAAAGTCCCGTCCCCACATTCTTCGGGTGATGTTCCTTCCGTCCCGAATGTCCCCTCCCTCTGTGAGCGTCTCATTCAACGCCATGCCAAGCAAATACACGCCGTCGTAGAACGCCCCGATAAAGAAATTTACCTTTGAAGGAAATTGGAAATTTATTCAATAACCACATCATTGAATGGCATAATAAAGAAGATTGAATAAAATTTATATTTACGTTGGGTCTACCGTATGAATAACATCAACAAAGTTACGTAATATTTTATACGGGAAAATGTATTTTTCTCAAAAAATGGTTTTAGAGAATAACCAAAAATTAAACTCAATAATAAGAACGCATAAACCAAGTTGTATATCCAAAAATTATATGATTCATTTAAGTTTGGCCTAAACTGTAAAAAGTTAACTCAATTTTAGGATAATTGCAATTAGAATATTTTATGCACTTCAACACTTTACTTCATAGTATATATGATGCGCAGATTTTAACGTCAACATAAACAAGCAACACTACACAAATAAATTCAAGCACACATTTAAACGCAGTCTAACCTCCTCGCCATCAGAGAAGGTATAGTTATAATGTTGCTTCGCTCTATTCCGTACGGTGTCCGCGAATTCGTCAAAACGGTCCCCGGTGGGCAGCTTGAGAGATACACGGAGCAATGCTTCATAAGCGGCTCTAGCTGCCGCGTCTCGCTCGTCCCCCGCGGCCCAACCAGTCTCGCCCCAGTACCCTCCCTTGTATCGGAGAAATAACAATTAATATGTTTGATGATGACGATGAATATTTGTTAGATAACATGTTTTTTCTCGCAATAGTTACCCTTAGTTTATAAAACAACAACGTCTTAGTTACCGATTCAAGATTGGTTTAAAGACATGATAAAGTTTCGCTAAAAATACTAATATTTAAAAAAAACATCAAACTTTCTGATAAAAGCCAGCCACCCTTTAAAAACAGCTATGTAAGTACTTACGAGCAACTTTTTAAAAATCCTACCTGTGTAAATTCTTACAAGAAACTCCTAACATATCGCCAAATATGTTTCTATAATATAACAATCAAAAGGGACTAACTAGTTAACTAACTATATACCTACATAAATAGATATATACAGTTGCAACGTAGAGCTGGCTGTCGTAAACATTTCTAGTGAAATTGCATCCCACGCTTATCTAAGCTATCGTGAAATACAACTAAACAAGGAAATTTCCTTGATTAATTTAAGTAAGTGGGCTTAAACTGGCCACAAACAAATCGTTCTTTCTTTGGCATTTGACCTATATATTATTGCGTATTTGTGGAGCTTATTATTTATATTCCCTTGAGTATTTTTGTTACTATTTAATGTGATAAATACTTTTTGGTGGTTTTATTGAAAATAAAGGTTTGCATAAATAAGTATAAATAGAGCATAGGGTTTTAAAGGCTTTGAATTTGTGAAGAATGTGTAATCACAATATATTAAATAATTTTGTCTTTAGTTTAAAATATTTGTAATATTTGAAACAACTTGGATGTAAATTAAATAAAAATTTGTTTATTTCTTAGTAGTAGGCTAATGTGACAGTAATAAGTGAATTGGCAATATGAATACCTACTAATAGAAGTATAATAATTGAGGACGGAATATGTTAAACATAAAAACGATATATTCATTAACTGTCTCAAATATTACAAACAAAAGGTATTTATTAAATTCTTCATCATCACACGAAAATTAGAATTAAGCTGACGGCAAAAAGTCATGCATTCCTTCACAAACAATACCATACCTGAAATATCTCAACATCCAGGAAGGCCCAGTCGCCTCTCGTCATCCCGAGCGAGTGCGCGGCCAAAAGGAACTCTCGAACGAGAGAGCCCCTTACGCTTAATATCACAACTGTTCAAAAGAGATAAAACAGTGTATGTAATAGCATGTCTATCTTTATTTGCTAGATAAGACATTGACGACTGATTGGCACAGTGGTTATAGCAATTGTCTTTGGTGCCGCAGGGTGTGGGTTCAATCTCCACGGGTGGAAAATTATAATGTGATGAACATTGTAATTTTCTACTGTCTAGGTATTAATTTATCTACAGTATGCCGGCTTATAATTTATCTACGTATGGCGTAGTGTAAAATGTCCCAGAATATTTATTTACTTAAATTGAACCTCTAAAAACTCTCTTCTTTGTTCTATTAATGAGGAAGTTTGGCTTCTTATTTCACTTATAACGACTGCACAACAAAAAAATATTTTTAAATTTGTTTATTATGTAATTAATTGAGCGAAATATTTTGAACTACAAAAGTACAAAATGCAGTAAATAATTAACTATGCAACACGGTTACAACTCCCGCAAATATCGCCTGTCAGGCTTGCAGCAAGGTGTGTCGTTCACGGATCAGATGGTTAATAATGGAGGCCATACACGTTAAGCCTACCGATAGGCATAACCGAGTTTTCCATCCTGCTCTCGCGGAGGGGCCGCAAAAAGCGGCCGACACCGGGAGGTTCGCGGAAGAATGCTACGGCGTGCCCGTGAGCCCCCCACAAGGTGTGTGAAGGAACATCGAGGAGTTTAAGTCGGTGCAAGTCCGACATAACCCGGTCGTTTCCCCTGACGGCCGGGTATGCGAAGGCATTTCCCCTCGTAAAAAAAAAGGCATAACCGAGTTTCATATTAAACATACACGTTAAGTTTTGCATGCAGTTAACTCTCAGTTGAGCGACGTGACGGTGTGTATTGGAGCCTTAACAACCTGATGCGTGAGAGAACCCTACTTTGACCAGTTAAAACACCAAATAATCGTCAGCAATCGGTGTAAGGGCCAATATAAAACATATAAATTTTAAAGTATAATTGAGGGAATTTCAATTAAGCTTATCCTTCTCTCGTCATGCCCAGCGAATAAGGGACTAGGACAAATTCGCGCATCAGTGAGTCCTTTACGCTTAATATCATAACTGCACAAACGAGATAAACAAATATTTCCGTTAAAGCTTTCTTGTAAAATATATTTTTAACGCTTGATTTGATTCAAATAATGTTCTATGTCTACTACCTTAAACCTTGTATATTTCGCCACTTATTATCTACTAACGTTTCCATACTAATAATTTTATATAGCCAGCTCAGTGAAGACTTTCTTGATTTTCTTTCTAATAGTGAAAGAATTTTTGAAATCGGGCCAGTAGTTTTTGTATAAAAATTACAAACATACCTACATACAAAATACAAAGATTTCTCTTTATAACAATATAAAAAAATGCTATTTAATGCCTAACTTACATTAATGCAATTGTTTAAAAACGTTAACTTTTCTTTGTTGTTCTTTGCAAACTTTTGTAAGATGATAGAATCACGCCGGGCGAGTGGGTATCCAATAATAACCCGCGCATCAATGAGCCCCTCACGCTCAATGCCACAACTGTACAAACGAGATAAAGAAACGCATTTTTGTATCATTTATTGGCTGAGTATTTTCAAAAAATATTCAAGTATTTTATACATGTCCTGAAAAGCTCGAGAAAAAACGATTTGCAACTCTACAACCAATAGATTGTGACTGACTCGTATTCTAGTATTTTTATACATATCCTGAATAATTCGAAAAAAGAACGACTTGCAATCTACAATCAGTAGATTCAAGATTGTGACTGACTTGTGACTCACTGCATATGATATATAAACATTAGTTTAGAAGTCACATGCAGTGAGTATTTTATATAACAATGTTAATTACTAATTACAATTGTCCTATAAAATACATATTGAAAACAGAGATGTTATAAATATACGGTTCCGACTTCATAAACAACGGTAAATAAGTTTTGTATTTTCGGTTCCATATCTCACTGAGTACATTGAATATTCAGTATGAGTATTTAAATTCCGTTTCAAGGGTACTTTGTACAAAAAGACGTCGAGAATTCACCCTTTTCCAGGCTATAAAGCATATTACACAATCTGGGAATGGAGACAATGTGATCTATTTTGTAATGGAAAACGAAGAGGAGAGGTTAAAAGTTAATTATAAAAGCGTAATTTACATCTAGATTTGATTTTAACCCTTTACCTGTTTTCCTTTTTAATAATTTTAAATTTTCCCCTTAATCATAATTAATTAAAATATTTCATATTGTAAATCGTGTTTATTTGATACATTATTTCTTTAAGTATCTTATTCTACACAAATAGTCTGTTTGTTTTTACTTTTGTAAAGTCCAATTTTTATTGAGATTATAATATTTTATTATACAAAAAAACATGATTCAAAACTTTCTCATAACTAAAATAAGCATTACGAACATCGTTTATATCTTCTCAAATCGAAATAGAAAATCCATCTTTCAACATAGGTATTTGCAAAATTATCCATTATAAGCATGAGGCAGTATGAAACTTTACCGTTCGTCTGGCTCTACCGAGACCAAGTTCTTATAATAATCACAATATTACAATAAAGTAAAAGTAATAAAATGAATTCTTACCTCGTGCATACATGCTGACATCCCTCAGTAACGCCTCGCAGGACTCCCGTTCATTCCCGTCCAACTCCCTTACAGCTTTTAGTACTCCTTCTTTCCTTAAGCCCCATTCTAAACTTTTACCTTAAACATTAATTATGTAATGAGAAAATTTATAAAGAAGTACTAGTTTAAAATGATAAAAGTAGAAAAAATATTGCAAAATTCTATGTCTTACTCCGTACTCCCAAATATTTACCAAAATTTCAAGATTGTTTGAGTAGATAAAGCTTAAAAAGGTACGTACTTATACGTATGTATAATACTAGTTGGGATTCAGTTTTGAAGCTTAAGAATATGTTTTTGACCATCAATCATCGGTCCTAACTATGGTCCTAAGTGAAAGTAATCGTTCATCTAACATTTAATAAAGTTTATGTGATTCAGCGTTTTTTCTGGCCGCAGTTTCATGTTTAACACCAAATATCCTTTTGGTGATGATGAAATATTAACATACAAATGACTCGAAAATGGAAAAATGTTAAAATTTTTGATATTATAGATACCCATACTACTAGATAATACCTATGTTATTTAAAGAACTTGTTCTTTCGAAGTCACTATATTAATGCTATACTGTTGTATATCTCAGTATGCCATATTTATTATCTCGGCCTAAGGTAACGAAGGTAATTTATCAATGAAAGAATTATATTACATTTAACAGTAGCCATAAAATTAATAAGGCTATATTTTATGTCCCATTCCAATAGTTTAGATTATACTAGACCTAAAGCGCTAGGGAAATAAATCTACGTCTTTAATAAATTACTAGTCGATAGCTCATATAATTTCCAAATACATCTTCAGCAGATACAGATTATATTATTTACGTAGGTATTCCCCGTATGTAGGTTTTGATTTAATTTTTAAAATATTTATTACTGTAGTATAATCTTCGATACTCGAAACTCGAAGCTCAAAACGTCGGGTTAAATAATAATGTATAATAAACCGCGCTTAAAATCTTTTAAAAATATTTTATTTAATACTGGTTTTCCTACATCAAATTCTTGGTTTGTACATCAACCCTTTCAAAATGTGACCTTTATAAAAGCCGGTCTTATACTCGCTGAAACAGAATGTCGTGAGAAGGTAACAGCAATTCTTGTAAAATATTATAATGCTTCACGACTCTCGTGTGAGACTCGCTTATGAATTATACAGAACACGTGTAAAGTCTTTGAATTTTATTCTGCCTTTAAAGTATCCTTGGCTCGATGTCTACAAGTTCAATTCGTTTGAATCCCTTTCAATTATCTTAGGTAAATAAGGTTTCTTTAGTTCAATTATCGTCTGTTTTTCTGTAGATTATCTATGTAATACATATAAATAGATATTTTACAAACAATACCTTGGCATTTTGGAAGGCGATGAATGCGTATATTTACTAAGTAAAACAAACATTTTCCTAATGTTTTAAACCCATAATCCTGGTACGTTAATTCCCATGCGTAAACTTACCTACCCGATAAACTCAAATTAATGTTTTAATTTTACACTTTATAAGTATTTGTACATAACGTAACGTTTGAAATGTTTATCCAAGAAATAAAATCAGGGTTTTTAATCCTTATAGAATTAAATACAATGGTTTCAGACCATATTTTTTAGGTTACTAAAAGATGTAAATTTTTACATTGTTGTATTAGGCTAAGCCTGTAATAATAATGCAAGATTTTAAAAAAATAAAAAAAAAAATATTTTATCACCATAAATAAGTACACTATTACTTACCAACAGTTAACGAGAAGAGATCCGACTTATCCAGTAGAAGTGCAACATGGGCCCAACCAAATCTTTCAAATACGCTGGTGAACACTCGCGGCAGTCGACACTGGCAGTAGGACATGCGAGTCAGCGTGGGGTACTTTCCTTTGTCATTGAACAACGTCTGCGGCTGGTAACAAATTAATATAAATTTAATGAACTAAGATTTGTCAATCTAAGCATGGAATTAGTTCAGTCACTTGACTCAAACAGAATGGTAAAGAATCGTGGCAGTCGACACTGGCAGTAGGACATGCGTGTCAGCGTGGGGTACTTTCCTTTATCATTGAACAACGTCTGCGGCTGGTAACAAATTAATATAAATTCAATGAACTAAGATTTGTCAATCTAAGCATGGAATTAGTTAAATCACATGATTCAAACAGAATGGTAAAGACAAAATAAGTATAAACTCAATGAAGTAAGATTTCTCAACCTAAGCATGGAATTAGTTCAGTCACTTGACTCAAACAGAATGGTAAAGACTCGTGGCAGTCGACACTGGCAGTAGGACATGCGAGTCAGCGTGGGGTACTTTCCTTTATCATTGAACAGCGTCTGCGGCTGGCAACAAATTAATATAAATTCAATGAACTAAGATTTGTGAACCTAAGCATGGAATTAGTTCAGTCACATGACTCAAACATAATGGTAAAGACTCGCAGCAGTCGACACAGGCAGTAGGACATGCGAGTCAGCGTGGGGTACTTTCCTTTGTCATTGAACAGCGTCTGCGGCTGGCAACAAATTAATATAAATTCAATGAACTAAGATTTGTCAATCTAAGCATGGAATTAGTTCAGTCACTTGACTCAAACAGAATGGTAAAGACTCGCAGCAGTCGACACTGGCAGTAGGACATGCGAGTCAGCGTGGGGTACTTTCCTTTATCATTGAATAGCGACTGCGGCTGTTAACAAAATAAATATAAATTCAATGAAGGCAGTTTTGTCTATAAAAGCATGAAATTAGTTCAGTCATATGACTCAAACAGAATAGAAAAGACTCGTGGCAGTCGACACCGGCAGTAGGACATGCGAGTCAGCGTGGGGTACTTTCCTTTATCATTGAATAGCGTCTGCGGCTGATAACAAAATAAATATAAACTCAATGAAGTAAGATTTGTCAACCTAAGCATGGAATTAGTTCAGCCACATGACTCAAACAGAATAAATATAAAATCCATTAGGTAAGACTGGGCTGACTGACCGACTGACTGGGTTCTTATAAGAAACGTGAGATAAATAAACCAAATCGGTAATGCGCTAGGTCTGTCTAATAAAGACTCATGACTGTCGACAATGATTACTGTCATTCTGACACAAGCTAATCGCCGTGAAGAAGTACTAATTATTATGAATAGTATATTAATAAAACTTACTCTGGTTCCTTTACGAAGATTTCGTAGACGATGCATTCGGCTGACCACACTTGCTGGCGCTGCCAGTTCACCTTCAGAGGGAGGCTATAAAAGAATGCTTGAAATTAAAAGTTATTATTATATATTTCACAACGCTTCTCATTCTTGTTTCGCGTATATCTCCGTTCCTGTAGGATTTTTGGGATATAATCCCACAAGAACCTATCCTATGTCCTTCCGGGTTTCAAGGATTCTCTATACAAAATTTCATTCAAATCGGTTCCGTAGTTTCGGAGCCTTTCTAATTTTATCAAACAAGCAAAAATTCAAATCTTTCCTCTTTATAATATTAGAATAGATTTATAATACTTTAAAGTCACAATTAAAACAGCACGAAAAATTCTAATAATAAAGGTTCTAGTAAGTTTTCGAAGCTGTACGTACGACGGCAAAAGTAAGTTATGCAAATACATTCAAGTTCTGTCTACTTCAATAAAAGTTAGAAAAGTAAAAACGCAAAAATTCTATCTTGGGCAAGGATACAATACGAAATCATACATATTTGCTTACGTCCTATGTCAAGAGAGTCGTTTCTTGTTCTCGAAGGTTATATTCCTATATTTTCCCTTTAAAAGAAATCATATTTATGATCTTCGGAAATATCGAATTGGATGCCATAAATATTGAAATTGACCTTTGGAACTTCAATATTCCGTCTTTATTTGCTGAACCGATTGTATGAATATGTATAAAACATTTTATCTCGTTCGAAATTAGTTAGTTAGTTGGCTTAGTTATAAATACCAAAGCATGACCAGACAATTGACGCAGAGGATATCGCAGTGTATTAAACGCGAGTGAGTGTGGAATCTTAGGAAATTATGATGTGATGAACATTTTAATTTTGTTCTGTTTAAGTGTTAATTTATCTAAGGAATGTATGTATTTATATAAGTATGTTTATCAGTAATCTAGTTTCCATATACAAGCATTCCTTAGTTTAGGACTCGATGGCTAAATGCCCGACAATATTTATTGATTATAAACGTAATAAATGTTCTCATTCCAACTTATTGAAAATTTTCCACAAATAAATATTTACGCTAAAACACAAAGGAAATTACGAAAGGTGAATCATTGAAAGAACTCAATATAAAAGACTAACGTCAAAACAATATCAAACCATAGAAATTGAATTTTACATTCAAATATAACAAAACAAAGCTTTCATCTTTATTTCTTTTTTCTATGTTCATTAGAATTCATATTGAATTCGCCATCTTCTAGGCAACAATTTTTCTAAGCTACCCTCGTTTACCTAACGCAGGTCACGGTCATTCCTAACATTTGTTAAGACTATATCCAATTGTTAAGTCTTAAGAAATCCATTGTAGCTTTGACCCAATTCTTAAGATTTCTTGTCGTACGATAAAGCATTTTCCGTAAGTTATATGTCAACTTAAATGATATTATATCCGTATTGTGTGGAAAGCAAAAGTGAATGAAAAAGAATTCATTGTGATTTCATGAATAGGAAAATATTTTGTAAAATGGAATAAATAAAAAAAGCATGGAATAAAGAAAAATACATTCTAAAAAATTTCCTAACCTTTACAAACAAATTAAGAGCAAGAACTCTGAGAATATGTTCTTTTATAACAGTTTTAATCATAATATTCCTAATCCAAAATCTAGGTTTACTAAGGTTTAAATCATAGTAAGCCAAACATGCTCTTACGTCGTTTTATTGCAGAATTTCTGTATTATTTTCTATAAAATAATGAGAGAACGCATCATTCGCCACAGATGTATCAACATATAATCATTAATTTTATTGTAAATAATACATCACATATAATTTTAAACTCCTGTACAATCTCCACAACAAGCACCACATTCTAAAGCTATACCCTTCTAAAAATACGAGCTATCAACAAGCAATCAGTCGCAACCGCACCATACCGGCTCATTACATTACACCTCAATCCCATTACCGCTCAATGCCAAGTTCGCAACGCCCTCATCCCCTTTCACACTGATTTGTTTACCCTTGACCACGATGCACCTCACTGCTTGACAAATGGACCGACGTACCTCATAAGATGAAAGCTCTTGACATTGAGTAAAAATAAACAGAAGCTACCTTTCGTTGACGAAATGTAAAAGAAAGAACATTTTGTTTACAATACATGGATTTATTCTTAATTTTTATTTTAGTCTATTTTAGCCACGCCCCTAACTCGCGTATCTTCTGATCCCGTGGGAATTCCGGGATTAAAAGTAACCTTTGTGCTATTCTGGATACCTACATGTATACCAAGTTTCATTTAAATTTGTCAAGTAGCAACAAACATAAATCCATCCGTACTTTTTTTTCGAATTCATTTTATTAGTTGGCTTAGTAGGATTGATAATTTGATATACAAAATGGTCATTTTACACTTTTCAAAATCATGCAAAAAACGGAGAAACCTAAATTACCTTTTAAATCTAGACGTGATTTGCAAGTTTAGTATGCAGTAATATATATAGTCTATAATCAAAGATGCAATCAATAGGCCAAAAAATTCGATTAAAAAGCAAACTTAAGATATGAAACCGTGGGGCACAAGATGTATTTAATACTTAATTGTTTTGACTTGTTCAACCTCTCACAAACTTTTCGTTACCATTTAACCTACATAATAACACAATTACGTCCAAAGATGTCGAAACTTTTGTGATACATTGCTTCGCCTAGAGAGCTAACAATACAGTTTTATTGTTTAAATATAAAGCCCCTTTAAAATATTCCTGAACAATTTATTAAATTTAAATATGAAAAAGGTTTATTCTCTAATAAAAAACATACATTTTCCATCCTCAAGATACTCTTTGAAAACACAAACAAATAGAATAAGACTTTACCTTTTACTAGCTGTTCCGCGTGGCTTTGCTCCCGTCCCATAATGGTATATAGCTACGAGTATGTATATTTCACTACTTACTAGATGCAGCTTTCTAATGGTGAGAGAATTTTTGAAATAGGTCCAGTATTTTTTGTGTGAAAACATTACAAAGATAATACAAAACCACAAATAATTTATCTTCATTTAAGAAACCTTAACTTTTACGAAAGTTAAAGAAAATAAATATTATTCTCATATGAAGTAATCTGTTATTATTAGCAAAATACATAAATGAAACAAAAGAGGTGATACAGTTATATAACACTTACAACAAACGCTGAGGGATGGACGGCCAGCGGTCCATAAAATAAATTGAACCTTCTTTGTGCGTAAATATTAACCTTGTCCGAAGAAAATTTCCCTATTGCTGTTTATTACACCGTAACAGAGATATTTTATGCCCTATTGCAATACAAGAAGCGCAAATGTGATTTTTATAGTGAACGCGTTTAACAAGATATAAAGAAGACGTTTTAGTAAACGATAGTAAAGTAGTAAAGTTATAAATTGAAGGTGACTGACTGATTTATCAAGCACAGCCCAAACCCCTGGACGGATCGGGCTGAAATTTGGAAACCAGGTAGATGTTATGAGTTATGAGGTATGACGTAGGTATCCGCTAAGAAAGGATTTTGATCAATCCTAGAAATCTCACGGGAATAAACTTCGAAACTATACTTTAATCGATCCTACTAATTAAATGCGAAAGTTTAGATGTTTGTGTTTCAATAACGCAACAATTTCGCGATAGGCTATCAGCTGACAGAACGTAACGGCCGTTTTCAATAATCTACCTATTCCTTAATTTGCTTACTAAAGTTAGGAAAATCTATCTATTTGCACTTACTTTGATTTCAATATGCTGTCGACGGATTGCCTTTATTATGACTTTTGACAATCAAATGTAATTTAATCTGAGACTACAATCTATCCATAATCTCTGATACATTATTAAACGGCCGTAAGTAAATTACATATTTTATACAGTTTATTCTGCTGTCAGCCACTGTCTCCAATAACTTTCATTAAGTGAGCAAGTTTATGCTGAATAAATTTATCAAATCCACAGTTTTAGAACTTCCACAGTCAACAAAATATGTGTTATTTTATTTTATTTTTCTTTATTATAGATAATTTTTATCCCATTTAGTTACACGATATATATTTGTACAGAAATTGTAAATATCAGTCTTACAATTGTATTACTTACAATATTATACACATATTAATACAAAGATTTGAAATGGGTAAAGATCTTGTTAAATACAATCTTTACAATTTAAGTTATTTAACTAATAGGTCAAATTGTATAGATCAACGCATAGATGACTAATTTCTATCATTTCACAATTGTTTCGATATAAACTACCATAAAAATTAAATCACGATCGCATGACGAGCTAAATCCGGAGCCTTTATAAGCCAAACATTATTGACACATTTTGTTTAATAAAACACTTACTCCTTGTTCAATTACAGATAGATCAACGAAGAGAGAAAATAGACGCCAATGCTCTGTAATTTTGTTATCAGGCACGTGTTAACCTTCTACCTCTAACACGTTCGTTTTTAGAATTTTCTTTATTTAACCTAACAAATTTAATTTTTTTTATTTGCTAAAAAAAAACAAAAAATTGCCTTACTATAAATTATGAAACAAATATCAACTAATGAATTAATACATAGTGAAAGTAAGAATAAATTTAGTATGCGATTGTATTGCAGCGTAGCACATTAGGTACATAGTTTTTAATAAACGTTTTCTTTTATTATAATTTTTTTTCTTTTAATATTTATATTTCAGTAGAAAAGCCGAAATTTGTATAGAAAATGCGATCCGTAAAAATCAGTGGACGCACTTGTGTAACATTCTATAAAAAGAATATCCGTGAAATCTATCTATTATATATATATCTACGTAAGCCGAGGTTTAGTGGGTGTGTCCTTTCATTTCTATTTATAGTTTTTCATATAAATACAGAAAGTAACTCAAAAGAAATAAGTTGAACATGATAATTGAATTGGAAAAATAATTACTACTCCTACCTCTTGGGCATAACTTTACCTGTTAGTATAATTAAGTTAATACGATCCTTTCTTTAGAAACAAACTTCGATTTAATCTCTCTCTTTAATCAAATACATGATTAGTAAAAAGTCAGGGTAAGGGTTCGTTAATCCCCGAGACCTCTCCTTAGGGTATCTTAATACTTTATTCACGACTTAATTACCCCTAATTGCGGACAAAAGGTAGGCTCATGAACTATCAAAAAAACGGTGCAATTTTCTTCATCTAAAATACTTACGGCATTATTGGTATTTATTAGTAGTGCCATATAAAATATTTCCTCAATGAATTGAGTATTTATACCAATATTCAGGACAGGTGAGTGTAAACGTGATAACTGGATATCATCCCTCCTGATCCTTATTTTATCGACACGGTTACGAAAGCTTTTAGCTCATCGTGCATGCAAATAAACATGAATATAAGAAGACTTCAATCCTTTGAGGACAACAAAAGTTGCCCTTGGCTCGTATATTTTAAAACACTATACACTTCAATTTATAAAACCTTTCCTACAACTGAGTTCCATATACTTTAATTCGCCAATTTCCAAATGCAATTTACACTTTCTTACACGACTGTGCAATTCTGCATTACTTGAAAACAATTTTCTTAAACGTTTTCTCATTAAAGTGAATTAGTTTAAAAGAACTTGCTTTAAAACCGTCATTAGCATTGCGTGCCTGACATTGAGATTTTAATCAAGATGTTCGTTATCCTGATGGCCAAGGTTAATTCTTACTTTTAAATGAAAAGCCTAGATGAAACTACCCCAGCGAGCAGGTAACTTTAACAAGATTTTCAAGGTATTAATAGTTAGTTCTATCTAAAATTTCATAGATAATTAACATGAGATTGCTTGATCCATTTATTTCATTTGAGCACTGATTTAAATTACGTTTAATTTAACAATAGTTTCAGGTAATTTAAAACTCTACATAGCTGGCTAGCTGATACGCGCGGCTTCGCTCCCGTAGCATAGCAGCGTAACATGTTATATATTATATAGCCTATAAAATATAGCTTATGTTATTCGTGAATAATGTAACTTTCGAATGGTGAAAGATTTTTTAAAATCGGTCTAGTAGTTTTTGAGCCATTACAAACAAACAAACAAGGTTTTCCTCTTTCTATACTAATATTATAAAGAGGAAAGATTTGTTTGTTTGTTTGTAATGAA
>LQNK01002013.1:20308-31711 GCA_001586405.1 Phoebis sennae
TTTTAATTTTCTTGTAATAGAAATTTTATTGATATGTAATTTTGTTGAGTAATGGTAATACTGTATACATATATTTGTTGTTTGTATTCCCGTACCTGTAAAAAGTAGAGCACCTGTCGTATACTCATAACGTCTAGTTTCGCCAAGTGACTGATAGTCGTCTGGTCCATATCTATGATCAGGACAAACCTGTAAAACAACCATATAACACATTTTAGCAGTTTTCTTCGTTAGTATCGATTTAGTCCGTCCCTCGACGTATACAACTGAATATTATTTCATGATTATCTATAAAAAAAGCATAATATCTATCTGAAAAATGTATAAATTTAACAGACACCATGTATCAAATATATCCTAGAACATATTTACGTTAAAGTGTTTTGGTTTCAAACAGCACTTTTCGGTAAAAATTCATTGAATGCATAAATATAAGAGACACAATGTATCAAATGTTTTCTAAAACATATTATATATTTTGAAGTATTTTGGTTTCAAACTGCACTTTTCGGTAGATGTTCATTAAATGCATAAATTTAAGCGACACGATGTATCAAATGTTTCAAAGAATATCTATACAAAATTTCTTCCAAATTGGTCCTGCAGTTGCGGAGCTTATTCAATCAAAAAAAAAAAACAAATCTTTCCTCTTTATTATATTAGTATAGATTATGTGATAAAATAAGATAATATTTGTTCAATATTCGAATAGAGAATTGAATACAGAACACTCTGTATAAATATCTATGAAAAAAAATAATAATTTGTAAATATAGTGTAACATAATGCAATTTAGATATACAATATTGAAATTAAGTTAACTTAATTTATTTATTCATTCATTTCAATCTCAAAAATATTAAATACAGAAATTGAATTAGGTTAAAAAAGTAGAATCATCTTATAAATAATATTGTTCTCTTTTCTCTATGTTCAAATTGCATTTGTTTTTAGATAAATAAATGCATTATTGAATCGAATTTAAATCTCACTTTATAATCAGGATATTTTAATCTTACAGCAAAATAAACAGATTAAAAGAAATACACAAAATAATTTTAACCAAAGGCTTTTCTTTTATTTTTTATTTTGAAGTAATTATGTTCGCGGAAACGTAAACAAAGATATCAAAATGTTTTATTTTGTCTTTATTTTGTTCTGTAAACAGCCTTGATAAAAAAGATAAATTAAGTTTTACATACAACTTAATCACTACATACTAAAACAAAGTCGCTTTCTCTGTCCCTATGTCCCTGGGTATACTTAAATCTTTAAAACTACGTAACGGATTTTAGGGCGTTTTTTTAATAGATAGAGTGATTCAAGAGGAAAATACTGTTATTTTTAAGGTTAATTATCATTTTTTTCCGCTTACATTGCAAATGCAGGCTGAAACCTACGAGATTTAATAAAAGTAATGTACTAATTTTTATAATCAAAGTTTACTGTTTTTCAGTAGTGTATATTATCTGTGGTTATGACTTTTGACAATCAAATGTCATATAATCTGAGATTACAATCTATCCATGATCTTTGATACATTATTGAAAACGGCTGTTAGTATCAGCATTGCACTCGTGCTCGTACTTTCTTTTGTAAACAAACGTTTATATCTAACAAATCGAATCAATTTACATAGCTTACCCTGGCCAAGTCCCTTCCTCATACTGCCACAGGTCGAATACCATCATGAACACCTTGACGACGTCACTGAAGATGAAGCAGCGGTGGTCTGGGTTCAGGAGACGGGCATACACCGCACGGTACCCGTGGACCGTGGGAGTTGGGAGAGGGGCAACCAATCTGATGATAGGAAAAATACTTTAGCACTATAGGATAAAAGTTTGTCGCTTGCCATGAATGGTCATAGTAATTTATAGTTTGAAATATCCCGGTCAATGTTTAGGAGTGGGGCTACCAATCTGATGATAGGAAAATATTTTGTAGGATAGAAGTTTCTGGCTTGCCATGAATGGTTACAGTCAGTAATTTTGGTAATATTCCGGTCAATGTTTAGGAGAGGGGCTACCAATCTGATGATAGGAAAATATTTTAGCACTGTAGGATAAAAGTTTGTGGCTTGCCATGAATGGTCATAGTCAGTAATTTTGATAACCCGGTCAATGCTTAATTAATAAAAAATAAGTCAGTCCTGATCTCTCACTGGTCATGTCGGTTTGCTGTCCCATCGGATTATGAGAGTGAAGGAATAGAGGGTGCACCTGTGTTTACGCACATTCTTGTGCACTATAATATCTCCTACGTACCTGGCTGATCTTTATTGAGATTGGCCACCATGCTATCGGTCGGCGAGGCATTATTAATAAAACGTCAGACAGAGCAAAAAATATTGGATGGACTATGAGTCATGATGTTTTGTGGGTTGACCATATAACAAGGCGTTATATGGTCGATGTCTTATACTTGATAGAATATATTGTCAATTCTTGTGGAATGTATTAAGATATTAAAATAAATACTTCTTTTTACACTTTCCACTATCCATTGTTTATAGAATATTAGTATGCATAATGTTATAAAGCCTATTTTCATCAGGGTTAATATAGGATTCCAATGGTAAAATATTGTTTCAAATCGGTCCAGTACTTTCGGAGCCTATTCAATTCAAACAAAAGTAATAAAACCTTTCCTCTTTATAATATTAGTGTAGAAAACGTGCCTGATGGGAACAACACAACGTTAACAAATATATTCATAAACGCGTTTTATTGTCTTGACATAGATTTGATTTTATTACAGTCGATTGCCTTCCTTCTATTTAAAAATCCATTTTCAATTGATACACTTACAAATGACTATAGTATAACTACTTATGAAAATTCTGGGTATATTTCTATACTTTAAATACCATCTTAAGAATATATTATGTTCTAGAAAGCGAATATTTCTTAATGGCTATAATCGCATGCACATAATAAGAATCCTATTATTGACAATTACATATTTTCTCAGTTAATTGTAGCGAAACGGTTGTAAAATAGTGACACTGTGTTTTTTATTGTTATTTTGAATGGCAGACAATTATTAGATATCTGGAATCACTCGTAGATAATGTCTTTATGACATGTTTACAAGATTAATATCTTATGATAAATACACCTTAACTCTAATGAGTTAAGGTGTATTTTTTTGTGTTTAAGCAGAGCATGCGCTTCATCTGATGTTAGTGACCGCAGCCCATGAATAGATGGGAGGGGATAATGAGAGGATTAATGAATTTTGGAGTTATTAAAAATTTCTCTATATTTTATTTTTGAAGATCTATCGAATGACATTTAATTTAATTATATATTCGCGAATTTATTTTTTTACCCTTCGTTTACATGTATAGATATTATTTTTGCTACCCATGGAAATTATTTTTTCAAATAAATGTAACATATACGTTGCACCCAATATTAGTATATTATCATATACAATTTTATCAGTGCCCAGTAGTTTTTACGTGATTGACGCACATACAAACAGATAAACACACAAACAAAAAAAAATCTATAGTATATACATATTGCCTACCAATTATTCTTTTTAAAAAGTATTTAATATACAGAAAAGGTTTTTACTGTTTTATTATCTGTATAGATAAAACAAAAGAATAATAATTAAAAATATGTTGTCGAACCAGGAAAATGTATTTAATTATATATGAAATTTAAATTTATCAAGTACAGAGACCAATATTATAATACAAATCGTTGTTCCTTGTTTTTGTGATAATGATTGATTTTTCTTTTTTATACCTGCCTCGTTTTCAAGTATAATTGTGTAATTAAATAGCTCTAAACAATAGATACTCGAGTTTTTTTTTCTATAAATTATGATGTTTATAATTAATTTTATTTACATATTTAATTATATCTTAGACGAATAAAAATAGTATTATAATGCTTCTTCGACCAATATCATGGTGGCCAATCTCAACAGAGATCAGCCAGGTACGCAGGAGATATTATAGTGCATAAGTATGTACGCAAACACAGTTGCACTGTCTATTCCTTCACTCTCATAATCCGATGGGACGGCAGACCGGCGCGACCGGAGAGAGATCAGGCGCAGGACCGACGGCTTCACGTGCTCTCCAGGGGTGTTCCAACACCGCCGACTTCCAGACTTAGGGCTGCTATTGAGACTTTTTGTTTGAAAAATCTCAATAACATTTGTTTTGGCCCCACCCGGGAATTGAACCCGAGATCCCTCGATCTGTAGTCAAAGATGCAACCACTAGACCAGCTAGGCAGTCATCCTAAAATCTCTCTCCGGTCGTGTCGGTATGCCGTTCCATCGGGTTATGAGAATAAAGGAATAGAGAATGCACCTGTGTTTGCGCACACATTTGTGCTATAATATATCCCGTGCAGTTGGCTAATCTCTGTAGAGATTGGCCGCCATGGCCGAAATTTGGTTAGGAGGAACATCTTAAAATATAAAATTATAAGAAAAATACTTTGTTTTTAAGTCATTACAGTTTAAAAATGCCTCTTAGCTTATGTTACTGACAAACTTTAAAGAAAAACGATGGAATTATTCTTGTAGTTACGTACGAAAGATTCTATCTATCCTTTGTACGTGACCAAGTTCATTTCTTTTATGATTCATAAAAGTCGTTCAAAAAGATCTTAATTATATGAATTCTTTATTCACATAATATTTTTGGAGATTTCTATGCGAATTCAAGAAATCTCCCAATATTTCTGGACATGGTACATGTTCATACTAATAATTAATTCCACCTGCATGTAATTTACATATGCTATATATAAATAAAAAATGTACAAAAGTCCGTGCAGTAGCGATTAAAAAAAGACAGACTATCACCTGTATGATTCGTACTAATTTGTGAGATGCTAACTTACACAGTGATTGATTTGTACAAAAAAGCACTTCACTAGTTCCACAGTTGTACATTTTCTACACTATATCAATTATTTAAGCACAAATTAGTCCGGTTTCGAACACCATCTTCAGTAATTTTATATTTGTATAAATCAATCAAGATGCAGTTCCATCGAGAGGTAACAATACAAAATATAAATTAACTTACACAGTATCCATAGCCATCTGAACTCTCTGATCCAGCACTCGGTTCTGGAAGAAGCTGTTGAACAGCGTCTTCAAGGTGTAATGCAGGTCCAGCACTTGCTTCGTGACTTCCGAACTGCGGTCGCAGCAGTGGTAGGTCAGGAGGAGATCCAGGTCTGAAATGATAGGGAAATTATAACAAATGTATCATTCACAAACTTCCCCAGCCAGGCCTGCGGTAAGGTGTGTCGCTCACGCTTCAGATTGCTTAGGCACAAAAAACACTGCTTTGACCAGACAAAATGCCAATAATCGTCTGCTATAGACGTAGAGGCCAATGAGAATGAGATGAGATCGCAGCATTGAAACAAGAATTAGCTAGAGTATTTCAACTGCAAAGTCAAAGTCAAAGTATTTATTTAGATAAAAGAAAATAAGAGAGAGCCCTAAATAGGAAGTGTCAGGGCTAAAAATATTTATGTCTGTGTCCTTCTTTAAAGATTTATTCCATTTTGTTTTGAGTTTTTAAAGTTCACATTACGATGTGGCTGAAATGTTTTTTGGGACGGTCCGATAAAAATGAATAAAATAAGTTGTAAAATGGTTCTTAAATTTCTAGGTATATCTGTAAAAAAATCCCGCAGTAAATTGTTAAGTGGAATTTTGTCCAGGTTGTCCAATAGCTGAGAGATTATACCATAAGTTTATGTCAAACGTTAATATGTGTATACTTATATATAACTAGTATATATACCATTCTTTATTTTTACGGTTTACATTTATTTGAATGGGTGATTGGCACCAAACTCCGCTGTTTGAGACTTTATTCTGCAACACATACTGATGTGATGCATTTTTTTTAATAGCACATAAAGATTTATCTAAAAATTATATATATTATTCTACGGAATATTGTTAGAAACTTTATTTCTACTCTCTGTTGTGACTATAAATGTTTATGGCGTGAAAACTTTTATAATGAGATGCTTTTATTATACTCATTCTTACATTGTAACCAACGATGGTGAACGATCATAAAATAACAATTAATATTAGATAGGTCATAAACAATTAGGATTAAGAACAGCGCTGTCAACGACTGTTTAACCGTTTTCAACGTGCAGACTTAGACGTCCCGATTATCAAACTAAAATTAAATGTCTTGTACGAGATATTTGGAAGAGTAAAAATCTATCTGGATGAGTGTTAATTAGTTCTCTTTTATAAAATTGTATGTGTAATGTGTGTTATAAATGTTAACAATTTAAAATATTTGATATTTTTCCGTTCTAAATGCCGAATTAATGATTCTTATTTTATATACGTAACGGGGAAATACGAGACTAAACCTTCACGCTTTAACTAGAAAGATAACTAAATTGGATAGTACTTGCATAGTATTATACTATCTGTGGTAGGTACTTGTATGTACTAGTATTGTGTACACTGACATCAACGTTTGCATTGTAACCTAGAACTGCAGTGACAATATTTGTTGTCCAATGTCTCTTGTTCGTGTTTCCGATAAATTATATTTCATAGTAACTTTCGTGTCAGATATTTTCTTGTTTGTAATGAATATTAAACGTCTAAATTGCAGTGTATAGAATATGTTTAGAGAAACAGCCAGAAGCTATGTGGTCCTATGCTTTTTGTTTCGGGTAGAGTCCTCACTCCATGCCCGAAATCAGTCATGGTGGCCGATCTCAAGAGAGATCAGATAAGCGTTCAGGAGATATTAAAGTGCACTAGACCCCTTAATCTGCAGACGCACATATAACTGTCGCAAAAAGAGATTGAAGATCAGGATTGGGAATGGGAGAATCCTCCCCGTCGTAGAAGAAGGACACACAGGGTTGGTCTGGGTCATTGACTGATCCATTGTTGCCTTCTGTGTTGCTGAGTTGTGGCGGGGGCTGCATCCACTCATAGAGCAACACGGGAATGACGACAGAGTGTGGCTTCACTCTGTCGTAGCACATGTAGTGCTTAAAGGAACGCTACTTATAGCGTGGCGCGTGCAGAGCCACCGTGCGAGTTCCTTTTAAAGATCCCAGGGTCTCTGATTACTTGCGAATGAAGGCCACCGTGAGGTTTTAGTAAGAGCCTGACATAAACCCGCGAGGTAAGCAGTTATCCATAGAGAATTTCCTCACAATAAAAAGGCGCACATAAAACTGTGTCAGGGATGGGTACGTTAAGGAAAGCATTCAGTATCTAGAGTAAGGGATATAGTGTCAAGTTTAGAATTAAGTCATAATGGTTTGGCGTATGCCGTATGTAAATAAACCACGAGGCGATCAGATACAGTCATAATTATCGTATAAAAGCAGTTTCTTGAATGTAAATCGGGAAATTAGCCATTATAAGTTACACATGTTTGAAGTCGCAGGTCAAAATACCTACTTACCTTAACGACAGTGTAACGAGGACATTTATTTATTTTATCTGTACGCTTGTACCTACATAACAACATTTTATGTATATTTTCAAGGACCTTTCCGCTAAGACTGGGAAAACTTGAGTAAATATTAATATAACTTGATTAATGTTTTATTAATATGTAGCTCATTGTATTGTTGTTTTTGCCGGCTTATTATATTTGGATAGATTTTCTTTTGAGATAAAATTGAATTATAACAAAATAGGCCCATGACGTAATTCATGTAACCTTCCCAGATTTGAGTTTGGTTGGGTGATTCAAAAAATAAATATGATAATTATTAAAATGTACAACAAACCTTAATATGATTCTATATATATAATAAAATAGTAACCTTTAAAAAAAATTTGCTTGCAGTATGTATGTTTTATTTTTATTAAATAGTTGACGAGATATGCGCTCTTGTAGTCAGTATATGAAATGCCACCGCCTCTTCTTCGTAAATCCACTAAGTACAAAATTGTCTCGCGGGCACACAGCTTATATATAAATAGGATTCTCACCGGTTACGTGTTGGACGGGTAGATGTACTTGCGTGTTTAGCCATTCCCGAAGCTTTTTGATGTCATCAGGAGTAATGTCGGGGTTCTTCTTATACTCCTCTTCTACTGAAAACGCCTTAACTTTCGGCATTGCTGAAATAAGAAGAATACATATTTTACCCGTGTAGCAATGTGTTACAATTTGTGTGTTGCCACCCCATTTCCAACCGTGGGTGTAAGAGGCGACAGAGGGTAATTCTGCTGCATAACATCTTCAGCAATAAGAGAGTGGGAGCCGAGCATTGCACGATTGGGACAAGCTCGCAACGCTGACATTACTACCCCCCAGCAGAAGACCGGCGTGATGCAGTATTGCACTGTGTTTCGTCCTGTGAGCGGGACCCGGAGGCCTGTATTTTCATCGCTTTTACAGTTTAAAGAGAACTTAGCAACCATATGGATCTCAATACTTTTGTTAGGAAAATCGCGAACCACTACGAGGAGTGTGGGATGGACTACCTCCTTCCATCCTGTCTTCGCGGAGGGGCCGCAAAAAGCGGACGAAACTGAGGGGTTCGCGGAAGGATGCTACGGGGTGCTTGTGAACCCCCACAAGATGCGTGAAGGAAGATGGAGGGATTTTAATTGGTGTAAGTCCACCTTAACCCGGTCGTTACCCCAAACGGCCGTGTATGCGAGGGCATTACCTCTCGTGAAATAAAAGGCTAGTAGCTGGATTAGGTTTAATTATACCTCTCATTGATATGAAGCAACCACAGTCCTTGGCGGAAGTTAGTATTAAAAAGCCATGAACAAAGTCTAACACAATAGGGTGTGCTCGTGTTTGTAATTATTGACAAATTAAACTTAATTACATGTAAAATACAAAGAAGACAATCCACTTTCAATCAACAATATAATTGATAGTATAATCACAGGTTAAAACCATTAAACTCGATACAGGTTAAATACCGCAAATTACATAAATGAGACAGAAAATTACATATAATAATTAAAAATAATAATAATTTAGTCATGAACCGAATAATGGTTTCACTGAATAACCGAATACTGAATATTATTCGGTTTAAACGTTACTGAACCGGATATTATAAAATTAATCCCCCTTAATGCATGATAATTATTCATAACAGCACAAAAAGTAATAAAATAAATTTAATAATTAATTTTATTTTTAAACTGTTATTGAAATGGTGAATTTATAATACTTTGAGAAAAACTGCATCTGTATCTATTATCTATACATATAATAAAATCGTAGACTAGCCGTGTCTGTACATTTAATATTTTCAAGAAAAAAATTGTGTTTCGTGTTTCATTTGTGATTCTAAACTCAAAACAATGATTTTTAGAATTTTTGTCTGTTTGTCTGTTTGTCTGTTTGTCTGTTTGTCGGGCGTTTGTACGCAGTCAACTCCGAAACGGCTTAACCGATTTAAATGCGGTTTTCGATTATCTATTACGGCAAGTCCCCCGGAGGTTTTAGTGTTTGTTTCATTCAAATCGGTTAACAAATAAAAAAGATATGAGTGTTTAAAGTGATCATACATCAACAGTGCGCGTAGGTACATTGAGTTGAACATTTTTAGGTGTTGTTTGCACAGCACTTTTTATTGATTAATGTAGCTCTTGATCGCCAAAGTAGATTACGATCATGGCGGCCAATCACAACAAGGACTAACCAACATGCAGAAGATATTATTTGCGTCCATAAGCAAATATGTGTTAAATCCATGGAAACATCAACTCTTTTATCCTGAGAGTACACGACAGATTTCCAAAATGTCAAATATTTTGCAAAAAAAATATACAATTATCAGAATTATATAAAACTGAACAGTGACACTTTTGTTATATTTAATGTAGGATATACTTCGAACTTAAACCTTTTACGAGATATATTTTTGCAAACGTACGTTTCTTAATCTTAGAAATTGTCATACCACCTCTACTTCGAAAATCCACAAAGTACAGAAATTTGTAGTCCACGCGGGCGAAGCCGCGGGCGGAAAGCTAGTTGTAAATATAAATTTAACCTGTCTCCCTGTATGCATTATATAAGCTATCAGCGCAAAAACGAATTTAAAATATTGAATAATTAATTTCATTTTTTTAAACTATTATTGTAGTGGTTAATTTATTATACTTCGAGAAAAATACATTCATTTACAAGTGAATACTAGTGTATTATCAAATGTATACAATAAATAATATATTATTGTTTTGCCTCCTATACTATTGTTTTTTAAATTTCATTTATTTAAGGAAAATAAACCTCCACTTATACCATTAATGTTCAATGTTGCGCTATATTAATTACAGTTTATTTTTAATATCCTTTATCCTTATTTTGATTGCAGCCCTTGTAATATATAATGGTTATGTATTTCTTAAGACCTACGTAATGACTTATAAAAGGGAAACGCCTATTTCCGGCCGAGACCGCACCACAATATGTTCTTGTCAAAAAAAATCATCTGAATAAATGTTTAAAAATGTTATTATCCAAATTCTCTTAAAACTTAGGGGATTTTTTTCATAAAAAAGTACTGGAAACAACATTGATACGAAGAAAAATCACCTTTCATTAATTTGTAGAAAATAATATAGAAAATGTTGCCAGTTAATAATTTCGTTTAATAAATAATCGATTCTGTTTTAATCGATTATTTAGAATATTAAATTTTCATAATATTTATAATGATGCTATAGTAACAATTAAACAAATTAATTTTTAATTGATTTATCAGAATAAATGAATTCTTAGATTATAAATAAACCATACTGTACAATTTATTATATTTTATCTGTTCTCATAAAAATATTATAAGGAAACGCTTTAGAATATTTTGCAAAATGACGTTAAATAATATAATAAAAATTTTCGCCAAAAAATAGAACCGACTTACTCGCTCTAAAAAGTAGATCTTTTATATCAGTTTTGTTGAAATCTATACAAATTCGGTGCAAAATCTTGTTAAAATGAAAATGGATAAGGGCACACATCACTTTTTAGTGTCCTGTGAAGGGTAATCACATCATCTAGTCACAGTTCAGTTGATATATACATCATTAAATCTTAACCGCAGAGCTCATTCCGTTGATTTTCGAGGAGTTCCCTGGAATATCTTCCACAGGGATGATCAGACCTAAACCAAATTTCTATGGGACCACACATGAACTTTACTCTTTCGAATGCAAAAAGAATTTTTCAAATCGGTCCATAAACGCCGGAGATATGCGGTAATATACATAAAAAATACGGTCGAATTGATAACCTCCTCCTTTTTTGAAAGTCGGTTAATAATAATCGAGATTTTCAATAATGAAAATTGGAAATTGTACTAAAAATACCATTTTTATACTCTTGTATTATATACCTCAGAATATAACGTGTATATATTTTTTCCTCTTTAC
>LQNK01002013.1:32309-60886 GCA_001586405.1 Phoebis sennae
CCCGAAAATTCCACATAACGGGAAATATGCGCGGGTGAAATTATAGGACACAGCCAGTAATTATATAAAAATCTTTATTGAAGACTCGTTAGATTGATATAACATCACTGAACCTACACTATTATAGCTTAAAATATATCTAACTACTCGCGACTTCGCTCGCGTTAAATTCGATTAAAAGGTTATATTACAAAAGTAGGATATCTAATACCTAAACCAGCTAATGACCTATCTGTGTAAACAATTTCATCAACATCCGTCTAACAGTTGTAGCGTGACATAAAAACATCCAAACACTCATACTTTACATTTGTAATAGTGAAATTTACAAGTAAGATTTTTTCAAAGTTGAATCTTTTATAAGCTAAAAGTCCACATGTCAGCATCGTACGTACCAGATGCATCAGACGATTTTCACGAATCGTAATATAGAATTATTTGTACTTTTACTTTTCGATAAAGGGTAAACATTATTGTCGTTGGGAATACTGCTTGTCAAAAGTACTTCCTTTTTTGTGTGGACCTTTAGCTAAGTAAACGCGTAATTTTAGGCATGAGAAATTAATAGTTTCATTTATAACATCCGTAAGTCCGTTACCCTATTTTTATAATACGCTCACATAATTTTTATCCATTTTAAACTCTGAACTAAACAAATATGAATGTTTTTACAGTACATAATATGCATTAAAGATAAAAACAATTATTTAATTAATATTTTTCTCACAGCCGTTTTTCCGTAATCAAATCACTGTTTCACATAATCGCCAATTATACAGTAATTGCACTTTAAAATTAACTTAATTTAATATAATATTTACCTGACGTTATGTGCCTCACACGGTTCGCGCTAAATTCCTCAAACGGCTTTAATATATATATTAAAAGTAGACCACTAATGAGAAATAATATTTTAAAACGATTAAAAATGACCCGAAACCTTGGATATGAAATAAAAAATATATATATTTGTTTCCCGTATCCACTTGTGAGTGGTGATACGTCTATATTACGACTGAAGATATAATATTCTCCTTTTATGTAACGAGGTTGGTTTCGCTTCGGTAAAAAAAGAATGTTTGTACCTATATCTCGGTGAGAATAAAAATGGAATAAATGTATACAGGGCTTTAAATACATTGTATATAAATATCTTAGTAAGTTTAATTGTTCATTTATATTAAGCTAATATATTTTTTGTTTATAATCGATTATATCTATATGAAAGAAAACAATTTTTAAAATAATGTAACTTAGATATCGACATCTGAGCTAATTACGGCCATGGCAGCCAGTCTCACCAGAGACTAGCTAACTGTGCAGGGGATTATAGTTCAGAAGCACAGTATTAATATCATCCAGTGGTTGCAAGGTTTTTGGCGTTTGCAAAAGCCTTAGGGTTGTCACAAATTCTGCACACAGTGGAAAGAAAAATGGAGTTTAAAAGAGAGAGTTCATATTTCACATTATAATAAAAAATATTACTTGATGTAAGGAAATTTTTAAAATGCAATATATTCCAATACATATCGATCATACTTTTTTTAAATTTTACACAAACAAGTTTCCGTCACCCTTGAAAGTCGTGTCCCACAACACGAACGGAAAATGTCGGCATTTATCTAAGGAGAATTGGGACGTTGTCTATGTGACAGTTTCGCGCAACGATACTATGTATTCTATAGAATATGGCAGAAGTGTGTGTTCTATTACTTCACTATCATAGCGCCATGTGATGGAATACCGACACGATTGTATAAGCGAATATCTGAAGTGGGACTTGTAACGTCATACTTCCACGATCTTTGTAAAGGTTTTGTTATAGAATGCTCAATCAGTAGTATAGTATAAGTGGAAATGGCCGAAGATCTCATTGCATGCCTTACAGAAATCGCCTGCACGCTACATGCAGATCCTTACGACCACTGTAAATGCGCCTTTAAGGTAGTTTTTCTATTCACCGATGTTAAGTGATTGACCGCAGCCTATGAACATCAATAACATCAAAGTGTGAATGAAGAGGAGGGGATAAGGAAAGGATCAATGATGGGAAATGGGGAGAGGAGTGGAACAGGCTGGAGGAGGAATGGGATGGGAATACAGGTCTCCGGGCCCCCGCTCACCGTATGAAGCACAGTGCAATATATAATCGTGTAATGCTACGTTCCTACTCTGAATAGCTATTACAAAGCAGATAAATATTGTCGATTTAATGACGTAGTTAACGATCACATAGAATTCTCTAGTTTATATATTAATTATACGTCAATCAAAGAAATTATATATTATAATTGTAGCATAAAATGCAGATGTTATGAGTTACATAATTGTGTTCTTTTGTTTGATTGAAATGAATAGACTTAAAAACTACTGGACCAATTTAAAAAAATTTTTCACCATTAGAAAGCTACATTATCCACGAGTAAAATAGGGTATATTTTTAGGCTATATATAACATTATGCTATAGGAGCAAAACCGCGTGGATCAGGTGGTATAGTATAAAAAATACCGAATGTATAATTAAATGAGAAAGAATCTTTAAAAATATGGTTTTTTAATAGGTTTTTTTTTCTAAAATAAATGTCCACGCGAGTGAAGCTGCGGAAGGGAAGCTAGTATAAGAAATATATGTATATTGAATTAACAATTACTGTTTAATTAACATATTGCACATAGTTTTCTGGTGTCGGTAAATGAATTCCTTAAGTCAAATATTAATTGCAAACGATATATTAATAACTGACTGTGTGCCGCGGTTTCACCTATTTAAATTACCTTTCCCGTAGGATTTCCGGGATAATGAAGTTGCAGAAATTTCTAATGATAAAATTTTTTGCCAAAAAATAGAACCGACTTCCTCGCTCTAAAAAGTAGAATATAACATGAATTTCATTTTTGTTGAAATCTATACAAAGTCGGTGCAAAATCTTGTTAAATTGAATTTAGTGAATGCATGCCTCGCTTGCCTGCTTTAACATAAAAAAAAAACTTCATAAACAAGTAGAGAGACTACTAGTATTATAGTTTGGAGAAACAATATGTTGCAACTTGCAATCAGGGTTTACATTAACGTAGGTACCTAACATGTTATTAAAATCTTAATTTTTGAAAAATGTTATATAAAATCATTGTATCCTCATTTTTGCGGAATAAAAAACAAAAAGGTCTTTTATTTAAATAACTTTAAGTTAATTTTAGAGAAATTGCATATTACGCGTGTCCACTGGATATAAATCTTATTAAAAATAAGGTTTGTTTTTACGATCTCACGTCAACAGATAATAAATTTTATTAGCTTGTGAATATGTCAATAACGAATACGATCAAATGGATTTAACGATTGCAAGCTATTATATAAAGCTATTGCCAAGACACGTAATGAACAATTTTATTGGCCATTGAAATATTTCTGCTATTTATTAATTTACTTTGTATTTTATACAACTAGCTGTGCCCCACGTAACTTCTGACCCCGGGGCAACTCAGAGATTAAAAGTAGCCTATATGTTATTCTGAACGCTTACCTATATGTATGCCAAGTTTCATCATAAACGGTTTCGTAGTTTTTGTGTGAAAGAGTAACAAACATACACACATCTTCATAAACTTTTGCATAATATTAGTAGTATTGCAGAATTTGTGAATAGCAAGGGATTCGCTAAGGAGGAGAAGAGCAGGGAGGGTCCGCTGAAGGGGTTTTTAAAACAGTTGCCATACTATATATAGCAACCAAAGTCCTATGTCATTGATTTGACTTGCTTGAGCGATCATTATCATATATTTTTATCAACTTTATTAAATAGAAATCTCAGTTTTTTGTCACTCTTCTTTTTTCTCCTGCCCCTACTAGGTGGGGTCGGCACAACATGTATTTTTCCTCCATACTCCTCTATCAGCTGTCATCTCCTTAGTCATACCTTTTACACCCGTATTCACAAACAATACCGACTATGAATACCATTAACCTATTCAGACAATAGTTGAAAGATGGTCTCTCACTTGGCGTTTAAATTAGGTTTCATAGTTTTTTTTTAATTAGAGGATTGCCATTTAGAACGTAATAAGAAATGTTTTTCTTCGCATAGTGTTAATATTACTTTATTTATTATATTTATATAATTTTTGTAATTTTGATTTGTTTGTTTTTTATAAGATGTGTTCACCTTAATAAATGTCTTTTTCTTTCTTTCTTTCATCTTGATTTACAAAAGTATTGTGTCATGTGTGTGCATTCGGTTGTTATTCACGTAATCCATCCACACACATTTAAAAAATACCGTAGATTTTTGTTTATACTGTTTTGTTAGCGCCTTTCAGCAAATTATTCTACGTTTTTGCAAATACGAACTTTGCTATATACATATAATAAGTATATTGAATGGGTATAAAAGTTTATATTTAGATTAAAGACTGTATAAATAAATAATATAATATGATTTCTTCACGAACAATAATTTTCAATAATATACTTAATTAATTACTTACCAATAAAGAAGATAGTTGCATACATACAGCCGGATAATACAAGCAACACAAAAATTACATTATCAATAAAACTAGTTGAAAAAGGGCTTTACATCTTTATATCGTTGGAGAAACATGCAGAATTAACAGAAAAATATGATTGAAAAGTATAACAAAAGAAAACACATCTGTTTCCGCCCGGGATCGAACCGGGGACCTTGTGCGTGTGAAGCACACGTGATAACCGCTACACTACGGAAACTTGATATAGTAGTTTGAAATTGTCAAATATAATAATTTGACACGAAGAAAACCATAGTCATGAAGACTCGTGCTCTCTTTTTTTTTTTAATTAATCTTTACATAACATTTTATATTTTTTCCTTTATATAAAAATCAATTTTTATGTTCGTTACGTTCTAAGAGCATCTCGAAGATGGCCTATTTGGTAAGTTAAAATTTTGACCTTGAATTCGATATCAATTTTGTTTTTGATTAAATACTAGCCAAGCTCCGCGTTTTCAGACGCGTCTATCTCCCGTTCCCGTAAGATTTTCGGCATAAAAGCTATCTTATGTCGAGGAAGGCCTCAACTTCAAACAATCTGTGTACAAAATTTAATCCAACATACAAAACAAATCTTTTCTTAAACTTTATCTTTATAATATTAGTAAAGAAAAGCCTTCTCAAATATATATAAGCTCTTAAACAATAAACATATATTTCAATCTTGGCCCTCGTGACCCAAACATCGGTAAGTCGGTCACATTACATAACCACAGCGGTCGTAACAGCAAATCTTTTATTTCTAACAATGAACGACCAGCCTGATGAATTATCCGCTAGATTATCTTATCTATAAGATAATACAAATTAGAGATAGATAAGTCTTTACAATGTATCATTTAGGAGATAATGCTGGGCCCAGATTGTAACAGTGATTTATGTAAAATTTTAAGAATGAGCAATGGATGATGCAGATAAAAATATTTACTTATTAACTGAAAATGTAAATTTGTATGTATCATATAAAACAATTATTAATTTAGATGAAATTACGCATAGTAAGTATGCATAACCTGTAATTATAAATAGGACATTTTTTTATTAAATAAATCTAATAAAACTGTATGTTTAATTAATTTAAAAAAAGTCCTACTTAAATGATAAATTTTGTGAATTTTAGAATGTTTGGATGTTTGTAAGAAGAAACATTTATTTCAAACATTTGTTGGATGTTTATGTGTCAATCACGCCGGAACTACTAATCAGATTTTGATGAAATTTCGTATACCATAATTCCATTAGCTCGGCCGTGATGTTCCTTTCGTTTTCAAATCAAATCAAATCAAATTCGAATCGTTTATTTTTCCAAATTGGCTTTTTTGAAAGCTCTTTGAAACGTCTCACACATACTTTATTTTTTATTTACCACAGATTCGGAAGGCAATGATTTATTTTATTTACGATTTAAATCCGTTTTAATTACCAACAATGCAAGTATACTGTGTAAACTGTGAAACAAGGTCTCGATTGAAGCGGTAATCAAAGTTCACTTACACTCGAGTTCACCTAGTTGAACTACATAATTATCGTAGTGATGGGCGCTGATATCGATAGATAAACAAAAAAGATATATTGAAGGGCTAGTAAGATATTATAAGACTATTTACGTCTTATAATGTATGTAACATATTACGTAGGTATACTGTGCTTATTATATCTAAGATAACTAAGAGTAAGTATAATAATTGTATCCCTTAAATGCATATGGCATTCTAAATTAATTAATTGATCTAAAATTTTTAATTCGGCTCAGAAACGATTATGATTGTTAATTAGGAAATGCTTATTAAAATTTCAATATTTGGTAATATATTTCCATAAAACATTGTTTAAATTAACATTTTAAAAACTTGTGTGACAATTTTGAAAGTCATAATTAATTTCGATAACCAAGGAACAACAACACAAAAAATTTAAAAATATAAAATACAAAATTTCATCTTTTTGACTGGTTAATGGCGAGTAAAACTCTAAAATAATGTAAAAACATCCCATATACTCTTTATTGTGCAATGTTTTCGCGATATCGATAAGAGTCACATCACTAGATCGTGATCCGCGAAACCGAAAGTGATGTGCCGTGGGAAACCAACCACGTTGCTTTTGTTGAATTACTATTTAACTCAAGTACTGTAATGTTTGCATCTTCGCACGTAATAAAATTATTATGTAACAAGTATACAGATTTAAATAATAAGAGTGTTATTTTTAATTCATGATTCAAAATTAAGCGGCCAGTGACACACTTTTTCTTATGACAGAACTTTTTTTTCCAGTCCGTGCCCGCGCAAATTTGCCGCTGTTTTCTAACCGGCCAGTAACTTTTTAAACAGCGAACAGATAATATTATACTATACAAAAAAGGTTCAATATCTATTAGTAATCAATCATGATTTTATTATGTAATGAACGTTAAAGCGTTCTCAAAAAAAATTATCTCATTTACAACATTAATCTTACAATGAGGATTTCTTAGAGGATGGTTCTGGAAATAAAACACAAGGAAAGTGACATGTAATTATTACGAAGTTTTCAAGGAGAGTTCAGCCAATAAGAAATATTTATGAACGGCATTTAAAAACTTACTTATCCTTCCAAAAACCCCAACTTGATCGATTACATGCCAATACTTATATGATATTATATCTATTGTGTAAGCTACTTACACGAAGAAACTGGTCGCGAGAATAGCTCTAGAAACGCCTGTAACAAATCATAGGTGATCCCCTGAGGCAGGCAGGTAAGGAATATTGTTAACGAGCAGTCCAGACGCCTTTAGAGCTTGTATCTTGTATGTCTTCTTGGATATTATATATTATATTTGTTACTACGCAACAACTATTGAACCGATTATTATGAAACTTGGTATAATTAATAGTAAGGGTTCAGAATAACATATGCTTTTAATCCCGGAGTTGTCATGGGATCAGAAATTACGACGGTGAAACTGCGAGACGCAGCTAGTATTGTAAATGTTAGTTTTTGTACAGAAAAGAAAATATATCATAAACTAAGAAGTATTATACTTCCATAAAAATAAGCTATTTTTATCTTCATTAATTTCCTAATTATCGTAATTCCGCTTTTAAAATTTTCTTGATCAATTTTTCAGATGCATATGCTAAATTACGGTGGTTATATACCACAATAAAAGGGTAATAATAATTGATATAGAATCTACAATGAAATTCATTATGATTATGAGCTCTACCATTTTGCGGCGGTTAAACCGCTCGTGAGTGAAAGCCTTAGTAGTGGCCTTATGTCAATGATTGAAGCCGGTTCAATCAGAAAAGTGTGATTTTTGTACTAACATAACGATCCAGTTTTATTTTATATCCCTTCACTTTTATGTCTAAAGCAGTTACAGAATCGTTCACGTATTTGATCTAAATGTGTAGCCATTTTTAAAGTTCAGATAAGGATTTTTAATTGCTGATAAATTGGATTGAATGATGGAATATTTTGGTTACGTTTATAATTCGCGAATAATATTTTTTGTATTGAATATTGTTTGTAGGTTTGCTTGAACGAGCTTATATCTGGAACTACTGAACCGATTTGAAAAACCTTTTTGTGTTAAATAGACCATTGATCGAAGGAGGCTATAGATGGCGATGACATTATGCTACGGGATTAAAGTCGCGTTTAAGAGTTACAAAAGCAACTAGTACAGACAGAAAAAATAAAAAATAAATAATATTTCTTTTCTTTCTTTAAATTTATAAGTTGAAGATTTCCCTTTTAAATCTGAAGTCATTGCTTCGCTGTTTTAGGATTGTGCAAATTAATATTTTTTGACACAACATCTCGTCTCTATAGTAATTAATATGGAATCTGTAGAGGTTAAAAAACGCTTCGAATTGATAACTCCCTTTTTATTGGGAAGTTATTTTTCGTTTTATAGTATGTAGAGTTCTTATTTTGAGTTTTAACATAAGATCAATTATTCGACCGACTCCATTAATACGAATTCATCTATAAATAAAATATTATTAATTATGAATCGCTTACGCAATGATCCACTAATGTTTTTAGCATTTAAGGACATAATGTCAGGGCTACGATGACATTTCTCTAAAGGATTAAGGTAATCCTCGCTTAAGAGCATTACAAGATGGCTTTCGTTCCTTTCTACATGACGCTGAAAGTCAGAATATATCTATATATACTAATATTATAAAGAGGAAACCTTTGTATTTTTGTATGTTTGTATGGAATAGGCTCAAAAACTACTGGACTGATTTGAAAATTTCTTTTAACATTACTTAGAGGGATTCTTCCGAATCCGTATAGGCTATATTTTATCCCGGAAAATAGATCGTATATAATATTATGATACGGGAGCGAAGCCGCGCGGATCACCTAGTATACTATATAAAGTTGAAAAGTATGTTTGTTTAAACGCGCCGACCTTATAAAAAAAGTTGTAATGGATATGCAAAACTTTTGACATTCAAAATATCGGTATCGATTTTAAACCACAGTGTAAAGCAGAGTTCCCCAAACTTTTTTGTGTCGTAGACCCCTTTGCCATGTATTTCCGAGTTGAGTTGACCCCCTACTTACCTGATTTACGGCCGTTTTCAATAATGTACCAAAGATTATGGATAGATTGTTATGTCAGATTATATGACGTTAGATAGACATAAGTCATTGCAAAGGCTATCCGTCGTTAAGATATTGAAATCAAAGTTAGTGCAAATAGATAGATTTGTCTGACTTTAGTAAGCAAAACAAGGGATAGATAGAATACTGAAAACGGCTCTTAGTATATATGTTGAGATCCACAATCGTGAACCCCGTTTTCATTTCATAGACCCCCAATTTTGTTTTTCGCGACGTAGACCCATTGCAGGTTGTAATAGACCCCTAGGGGTGGATATAGACCACTTTGGGAAACACTGGTCTGTAGAATACATACAGTCGTTGCACGAAACTGTCACATAGACAGCGTCCCAGATCTCCTTCGATAAATATCGATATGTCTTTCAAGGCTAATGGAAATTTGTTTGTGTAAAATTTTAAAGAGTATCTTCGATATGTATATTGTAATATAGTGTATTTATAATGTTTCCTTGCACAAAACTATTTGTTCTTAAAATGCGAAACATACACACTCACTTTCAAAAGCCATGATCTTTACTTCCCAGTTTGTACAAAATTTTTTCAAGCCGTGATGTTTTTTTAAACGTATATAAATTCTTATGGAGAAAATAGCGCATATTTTCTTAGTTTTGGAATTATTAAAAACGTGATGATAAAATTCTTTCCGAATAGTTTGATCTTTTTTTTAAATAAATAATTAACCTTCATAGTAAACGTCTTGGAATCTTTTGTTTTTAAACGTATAAAAAGTGATCATACTCACCGCAACCTTTGTTTTTTTTCCTTTGTTTACTTTTTTTAACCGACTTTAAAAAAAGGAGGAGGTTATCAATGCGACCGTGTTTTTTTTAAATAGATGTTTACCTTTATATTTAAATATCTCCTACCCGCACTTATTTCACTTGCGTTAAATTCGTGTGTAAAATTATAAATCAATAAAAGGTTATTTACTTACTTCAGTTATAACGGCTATCTAGAGGTATACAAAATTTCACCAAAATTGTTTTAGTGCTTGTGGCGTGATTAAAACAAAGGAAGATCATTAAATCATCCAAACTTATACAACAATATTTATGACTAGCTTCTTCTATCCTACATGCAATCCAAATAATAGCCTATTTGTGTACGAAATTTCATCAAAATCCGTGCAGTAGTTGCAGCATGATTGACACACCACAACATCCAATCTTTCACATTTATAATATACTAATATTATATAACTGTAACTAAGATAAAAACCTTTAAATATTAGTTTTTTATTTCATCAATAATAAACCTTAATGTCTTCCATTTTTTGTTTTTAAACGTGTAAAAAGTGGCCATAACTAGCAACCTTAGATTTTTTTCAATAGACTGTATATTACTCATATCCAACCTTCACGCTGGTCACCGCAGAGGTTAAATACAATAATTGTTTTTTAATTTTATAAGTTAACGATGTGCATGCACTGTATGGTAATTTTGCAGTTCCTCTTCCTAATCATTTTAGTTACTCCGTTTCAAATTGACTTTAATAATAAATGCAAAAGTTTTTGAGGATGTACGTGTGTTTGTGTGTGTTTGTTACTCGTTCACGCAAAAACTGAACCGATTGTGATGAAACTTGGTATTCATATAGGTTAGGATCCAGAATAACATATAGGTTACTTTGAATTCCTATGGGATGTTAGATACGCGGGTGAAATGGATTGCGTGGCCTGGTCAGTTACTCAAATTTTATACTATGTATCTAATAATTGTTAGTCACCTTTATAATCAGCATGGTTTATGAGATAGGTACAGCCAGGTGACAGACATACGGTGAAAGCTTAGTAACAGTGTCCCGTTTTACATTTTCGTTACGGAACCCTAAATATAGGTGGTAATAAGCTCACTAAGGAGAGTAAAAGGCTATGATATTTTTTATTTTAATTAACTCAATAATATTATCTTTACGGAGTGATTTCCGTCTGTGACGTAATCTTCGTTAAGATATATTTTAAGATCATTAAAAATACGTCTTTTTAATGTTATTTCTTCATTGCTGTTTTAGATAAACGTGATTTTTATATGAAACATTATGTAAATAATATTAATTAACAACTAGCTGTTCCGCGCTGCTTCGCTCCCGTAGCATAATGTTGTATAGCCTGTGAAGGAATAATGTACGATTCCAATGGGATATAATTTTTCAATCAGTTCAGTAGTTTTGGAGCCTATTCAATTAAAATTAATAAAATACTACTGGTATATTATACAGAGGAAACATTTCATTTTTTTCAGTTAGTGCTGAGCTCCGCGGTTTCACGCACGTATAATTATCTCCCGTCCCCGTAGGATGTTCAGGATCAAAGCTATTTTATGTCCTTCAAACAGTCTATGTGCAAAATTTCATCCAAATCGGTCCAATATTCTCGGAACCTATTTAATTCAAACAAACAAAAAAGCAGAAATTAAAATTAATCTCGATTTTATTCACAGATGACATTATTATAGGTCACCATAATGTAACACTACATATCAATGAATTATGTATCTGTATTCTAATTATTTTAATTGATAACACATTCTGCATACAATACAGTTTCTAAAACATATCGACAATACAGTCGTATGGAAATTTCATTTTTTTTAATATAACAAGCTGGTGAATTTCAAGTGAAGGTAAATTAATTAGATTCAACAAAAATAAGGAAAAAATAATGTTTAAAATATTTAATTCCCAAAATAAACAGTTAAGAATATTGAAAAAATTCATAACTAGTATTTTGTTTAAAAGTACAATTTACTAGCTAAAGCAGTTTCACCCGGGCACCCAGCATTTATTATCGGGATAAAAAATATCCTATGTCATTCCTGAGGTTCCAAAGAATCTGTGCACAAAATTTAATCTAAATCGGTCCTGTAGTTTCGGAGCCAACAAACAAATCTTTCCTCTTTATAATATACAAGCTGATCCGCGCGGCTTCGCTCCCTTAACATAATATTATATACTATCTATTTTCCGGGATAAAATATAGCCTAGATTCGTAAGAATCCCTCTAAGTAATGGTAATTGAAAAAAAGACATTTTGAAATCGGTCCTGTAGTTTTTGAGCCTATTCAATAAAACATACAAAAATACAGAGGTTTCCTCTTTATAATATTAGTATAGATTTCATAACAAATATTATGAGTATTTGATACAAATTTTCAGCATTAAGACCAACTGAATGATCAAGCTTACATTCATAAAAATGGTACTGCAATGCCTACCCGTAATGGAGCAGTGATTTCGTCGACCTGACCACATTCGTGCCACAGCAATGTCATGTCACTTTGACTAACTATAAAATATTGTTCAATAACTTTAAACATTCGTGCATAGTAATTGCGATGCCCCTGAAAAAACATTAACCGATACCCCTAGGCTATAATTCTTAACTCCATTGCTGCTCCACGCTTCGCTCCCGTAGCATCCTAGTATAAATGCGAAAGTTTGTGAGGATGTATGTGAGTTTGTTACTCTTTACGCAAAAACTACTGAACCGATTGTGATGAAAGTTGAAACTTGGTATCCAGAATGATAATCATGATTGGAAGTCACATACACGGTTATAACCGCGATAATGTATGTATAGATGTGTGTTTGTAACTCCTTCATGCAAAAACTACTGAACCGATTGTGATGAAACTAGGTATTCATGAGGATCTAGATTGATTATCATGATTAGAAGTCACATACGTGAGTATAACCGCAGGACGTGGCTAGCAATGTATGCCTATGTCACTTAGTGGTACAGCTTTCTAACGGTGGAGAATTTTTAAAATCGGTCTAGTTAGTTTTGTGGGAAAACATTACAGACAAAAAACTAATTTTGATTATATTAGTATAGTCTATGACAATAGCGCGATCAGTAACCGGCGCCAATTTTAAAAACACGTCAAATTTTACGTGATTTCTTACTAGATACGTGGAATTTAAGATATAGATATGCTGTGAAACATTTATAAAAATCGAACATAGGTAGTATTTCAACAATAAAAATTCTTTACAATTCTTATTAATACTCAGTTTATACGAATCTGCATACGGAATTTCGCATATAATGAAAAGCGCAATTTCAAAAACATAAATCATTTCTCGTCTTTATCATGTTATATTTGTTTCGCTCGAATAAATATCGTGCTTACAACAACGTCCCTGAAAGCCTCCACTAATCGGTATACCCCTAAGGTTGCCCCGGGCCCTAACTGGTAACCCCAGTGACCTGAACTATCGCAGTCTGTGACAACCGCGCGTACAGTACGCACGCGCCGAGTGCATTCCAAATTTGAAAGTGGTTTTTTTTATCGGATACGAGGCATTAAGGTATAGTAATGTTTTTTAAGTTTTTATAATATGCGTTGAATAAACGTCACATTTGATATAAAAAATAGTTTTGAGCTTATTCAACCGGCTTTTCTAGGAGGCATTGATAGAGCTTAATTCATTTGAATAGATTTTTTATTCATGATTAATAAATGCATAGTTGATAATAATTTTTGCATTAAAATTGATATTACGACATATTTTTAATGAAAGCTACTGTATTATTTACAACATAAACAAACGAAAATATAGCTTTCAAAGTTTAGTTTTGAATTTGATTTTTTTTTTCTAAATAATGTTATATTTGGTAATTGTAAAAATATTGTTTACCGTCACTTTGATAATAGTTACCCTATAAAATGAAAAGGTTCCCAAAATATAGCTTGCACCTTATTTTGGTCATAAATCTAAATATTTTTTACTAAATAAAAAAAATGATAAAATAAATAGTTTTAGATATTTAGAATTCCTTAAATTAATATATCATAATGTACTTATAAACGCATTAATTTATGCGAAAGCAACATTGCTTAAAACGCGTTGAAATCATTTTCTCGAGCAAGATTACTGTACTAACACTGTAATTTATTAAGTAATACAGTACACATATAATAATTAACTTAACGAAGTGATATCTCTTAACTTATGCATTGCAATATCTTCTGTATAGTTGATGAGTCTCTATTAAGATTAGCCACCATGATTAAAATTCTGCATGACAACTTATAACATTAATTTAATTATCCTATAGGAAATTATCCTTCATATTAACGAATAAATAAAAAAATGGTAACTACGTAAAGTAACGGTTTTGTATAATTTTCTTTTCCAACCATTTAACACCAGTCTACATAAAGTCTAAAAATAAACCAATAAATAAAATATAAAAGACCAAAAACGGTGTAACTGCCATGTAATAATAGCTTTACCGGACCTTGGGAAGAACCTTTCTATTTTAATTCATCCCATTCACAAAGTGACCGAAGATGCTAAAGTTGCATACAAATTGACTTGAACGAATGATTCAAATATCAAGGTACAACGTATTTATATTACATCAGGGATCTCACTATTATAAATAACTAGGTAATCCGCACAGCTTCGGTCCCGTAGCATAATGTTATACAGGGTGTCCCGTTATGAGTGAAGCATCTCTTGGGGGATGATAGCTGAGCTAATAATCTATCAAAAAACCCAATGGTCATACGAAAATATCACTGTTTTTGAGATATTGAGGTTTTTGAAGTTTTTTCAAAAATGTTGACCTTGCCCAATGTTTTATGTTAGTATGGCCGTAATTATAATATTTTTTTCATAATTTTTTACTAAGTTTTCTTTATATTTTTATTAGATACATGCATTGCAAACTAATAAAAATATCAGATACCGGAAGAAAAAAATATTTATTTCAAGTTTAGTGTTGAGTAAAATTTTGAAGTCAGATTTGATATTCTGTGGTTTAAAAAAATGTACTACACGGAGTCGGTCAGTGAACTTAAAAACTTCTGTATTTAATAGCAATTTCAAAACTAATGGTTATTCCTTATAGCAAATGAAATGCAATTTAAATTCGATTTGAGACCTATTTTAATGTTACGTCCAAAATAATATTTAGTATGAAATGTCATTTTTCTATGAAATATATTTCGTTAAATACACTTTTTTTATTTATTTAAAGGGACTTTTACTTGTAAAGTATGCCAGCCCCAACATACCTTAAATATACACATGCCCTGTGTAAAGTAAGTCTTCAAGTTTATTAAGAAACCGAAGCGAAAACAGATCTCGATTATATAAAAACATTGCACACTTGATAAGCCTATTGTTTTTTCAATTACTACCAAATTCCTATAATAATCTATTAAAGCATAAATCCAAAAATAATTCAAATTCAATCTCAGATGCTAATCCAATTTCACACTCATTGTTTCAAATCTACGTAAAGGTTATCGGTGATAAGGCGCATTGTTCATTCACATGCTTATGGTCTATTGTTTCCACTGACCCCGTACGGTACGCCTTGCAAAATGGTTGGCGGTTTGAAAGACACTCGAAGTTACGGGCCTATTATACTACCGAATCTTATGGGCCCTATTTTCATAAGGGGGATTTTTCTTTAAAGAGATAACTAGGCATTTGACCACGATCTCGCCTGATGGAAAACGATGATGTGGTCTAAGAAGTGGCATACCTGCCTAGGTCCGGTTAAATCACCGTGTGCATTCCTTGTGGAGATCCCGGGATTCCCCGTCTTCTTGCGCAAATGAGGGCCGTGAAGTTTTAGTCAGTAAGCGTCTGACATAAGCCGGATTATATATAGGTATCCATGCAGGATTTCCTCACGATAAAAAAAAGGTCCGGTTAAATATTTTTTTTATATATTTTCAATTGCCTTATTATAAAATTTCTTGCCTGATTTTTTATTAAATTGTAAAAATTTGTTCAATTGAAACAAGTGTTGTGCACTTCTATAAGTGACGAGTTCACCACACATAGTCTATAAGATGTAATTTTTCATGAATGTATTAGTGAATAAGTCGTTGGCGTGTCTTTGAAAATAAATAAATGAATTGTAATTACTGGGGAAGACAAATGCAGGTAGAGCATTCCACTCCCTCGCAGTAGCATATGCAAAGGATATGGAGCGGAGCGATCTAACTTACTTGTATTAAGCGCTACCCTGTACTACATCCCTACCCTTTAGAAATCATTCTAATGATTGGGAAATGTAATAGGCTCAGCATAATTAAGCGGGTAGAGACGTCGGCGGTGTGACAGACGCTCAAACTTTGGCGTAATATAACTGTCGGTCCTGAACTATTTTCTTTATCTGTTGTTCTGTGCCTCGTGTCGAATCGGACTTCCATCCGATCGGAATTTAAAGAAAGTGCATTATAATTTCTCTTTAATTCTTCTAAAATGCATCGCAATAGTGATAAGATTAATTCAATTATGTAAAAGAAAGAGAAGAAAGAAAACATTTATTTCGACACACAATCTAGATACATAAATAACAGTTACAAATTACACAATACCCAAGAATAAAATTGAAGAAAGATAAGATTATATAGAAGGAAGTAAAGTAATATTAATTTTATCAAGGCGTCTGTGTGGGGCTGTGCAAATGTGCGTGTCAAAATGGGACACAACTCAGGAAATCTGTGACTTACATATGAGTATAAGACACAGCACTGATTTTCAGTGGCTACCGTATTTGTATAAACAAATAGCCCGCTGAAAACGTCTCCCAACAACTATAATTCAGTCAAACCATACAGTCGCCTTACTTTTAAAACATCAATAATAATGTACCGTAAAGAACATGTAAAAAGAAGAGGAATATATTATGAAAGAAATTATAAACAATGTGACTGGTGACCCCGACGTGATGCTACTATCTAAAACTTTTACAAATTTGCAACCTCGATTATTTGAATTAATTTATCGATTGGATTGCAATATTATTAATATATTCCAATGCCAACGTTGTCTTGAATATAATGTGTACGATTTTTGTTTTAAGCGCATAAATAAGAGCAAGAATTTAGTAATGCATTTTAATTTCTTAAATTATCTGATTAGAAGCTACTAAGTATTTTGTATTTCTCAACACAATAAAGTGTATAAATAAAATAAATATATAAATTATATATGCTGGAATCTTGCAATACCAAGTCGAAATCTTAGAATGCAGTTTTGTTTTTTTTCGCAAAAAGGGCAATGTTTTCTTTAAGTAACATTTTCTATCGAAAGTATACAAAACTATCTTTTTTTCTGATTTGACAAAAAAATAAACAGCTTTTTCTTACTAACAAGTATTATCATCGTAAAAAAACCCATCAACCACACTGAATGTTAACATTTATCAATCAGTTTGCATGCATATACATACAGATCATATATCATATGTTAAGCTGTGAATGTAGTAACAGATCAAAAAAGCATAGCACTAATGCTGAGTGACAACAAAATAGGCTTATGAGAAATACTCGCTTGTGCAAGATCCGATTCATTAATTTCCTTAATGAATGTTTTCACAGAATACGCGCAATATTACTACTTATACTGCATTGAAATATAACGGATGTTTATCTATGAAGTCTTGAAAAAAATAGTGGATATCTATACATATAATAAAATCGTAGACTAGCCGTGTCTGTACATTTAACATTTTCAAGAAAAAATTTGTGTTTCGTGTTTCATTTATGATTCTAGACTCAAAACAATGAATTTTAGAATTTTTGTCTGTTTGTCTGTTTGTCTGTTTATCTGTTTGTCTGTTTGTCTGTTTGTCGGGCGTTTGTACGCAGTCAACTCCGAAACGGCTTAACCGATTTAAATGCGGTTTTCGATTATGTATTACGGGAAGTCCCCCGGAGGTTTTAGTGTTTGTTTTATTGAAATCGGTTAACAAATAAAAAAGATATGAGGGTTCAAAGTGATCCATCAAAACACATCTTCAATGCGCGTAGGAACATCAAATTGAACCTTTTTAAGTGCTATTTGCACAGCGCTTTTTAATGATAAATGTAGCCTTCTCTTGATCTCCAAATTAGATTACGATCATGGCGGCCAATCACAACAAAGACCATCCAACATGCAGAAGATATTATTTGCGTCCATAAGCAAATATGCGTTAAATGCATGCAAACATTAACTCTTTCATTCTAAGAGTATACGACAGATTTCCAAAATGTCAATATTTAAAAAAATAGAGTTATTAGAAATATATAAATATGAACAATGACATGTTTGTATTTAATTTAGGATATGCGTCGAACGTAAACCTTTGACGAGATATATTTACAAACGTACGTTTCTAAATCTTAATAATTGTCATACCGCCTCTACTTCAAAAATCCGAAAGAAATAAGAATTTTGTAGTCCACGCGGGCGAAGCCGCGGGCAGAAAGCTAGTAATATATATAAATGATATAAAGTAAGCGGAGTAGAAGCTAAAGGGAAGATATTAGCATAAAAAATATCAAATATATAAATAGAAAAACATATTTATTTCGACACACACAATAACAACAATTACACAATAGAGATCATTACATTTACAGACAAAGGGGTACATAATCTATACGTACAATGTGTCCCAAAATTTAGTCTACTCATAACTACTTAAGGAAAAATAAAATAAAAATTCAATCTAACTTATTTTTAAATTATAGAAAAAGATTGATTTGATTAAAAAATTTTCATCCCCTACGACATATTTTATTACCATGTCCACGATTTTACTAATATTTCTATTTTTTCTTCCGCCCGCGGGTTCACTCGCGTAGACAATAAATTTCTGTATTTGGTAGAGAACCTGTCGCACGGTATGACATATTTATTACTTTAGTAGAGTATACAATGAAACTTTAATACTGCTTTTCAGTGGTACCCATACTTGACTATTTAAGTGTCAGTCGTGAATAAAATAAAAATTAAATTGAAAATAATAACATAAGGTTTCGATTACGGCGCAACTGCTGAATGAATTTTGATGAAATTTTATATGCAGGTTCTACAAATATCTTCGAAATATTTCCAATAAACATATAAAATTAGTAAGTCAATGGCAGCAGTTGAGATGGGTATAATTTTTTTATAAAAAAAGCTTTCTTTTGTTTTTTGCCAGACTGTAGAAAAATGTCTGAACAAATTACTATTTTTTTACAATAAACACCGATATACGGCTATAAATAATATCAGAGTGATATAAAGCTTTTTAGTTTAACCAACATCTCTCTTATTATTTCAACATAACAAACTACAAATGTCCACTACAGTAATACAATAACAAATATTCTAAAAAACGTATTCCACTTAGTCTCGCACCAGTATATCACAATTCATAAGTGAATCTAGACCTGCGTGCAAAAATGAGATGTCGGTCAGATTGGTTACGCGAGCGGTTACCAAACCGCGTCTGATTGTCCCATCATTAACTTGACAGCAATATTGAAATCTATGGTAAGGCTTTGTACCACAAGGCCCTTGTAAATCAATTTGCGGTTTTGTTAATGGTGGGAATCGAGTCGTGCATCTTCGGTATAAACGAGCCCGTCGAAATATTCGTGAGATGTTCTTGTAGCTATATTTCTTGAGTTGTAGCACAGAAAATATAATACTATACTAGTATTGCACTGTAAAGTCACGCTCATTGGTCGATAATTGGGTTAGCATGAAAACGAGAATATTTATCTACCTATGTAAATGTGCCTTAATAGACATTGTGACTTTTGCATTACAATTTGAATTGGGCATCAATGTCACTTAAAAATAGGCAAGAAAACGGCATTTTAAATGCTGAATGAATGAATGAATAAATATCCTTTATTATACTCACACAAAAGAAATTGACACATAATTAAGTATTAGTATAAGGTATAATCGGCGGCCTTATGGCTTCAAAGCCATCTCTTCCAGGGACCATAATACCAAAGAGTTAAATGTTATTGTTTTTTGTCGTCTTACTCTCATATATTTCCTCCTTCGCCATCATCAAATCTGTTATTACATCTTCCATAAAGGGCCGGACATTAGAGATATTTCCTGCGTTGCGATTTCATAAGCATTGGTGACAGCTGACGCTTAATTCAAATAAAAATATACATGTACGTAATAACCAAGAAAATCTAAAAAATATATAAATAAAAATCAATTTCCAGTTAGTCTCGTTAAAACTTGAGAACAGCTGAACCAATTTAACTAATTTTAGTCTTGAAATATTCGTGAAAGTCCAGGGAAGACGTAAAAAAATAAAGAAGTTGTGAGTAGAATAATAAAAACCACATTATTATCTTTCCATATAAATATTTTGTGTCTGTCACATTCAAAAATGGCGGTATGAAGTTCGCCGGGTCAGCTAGTAATAATTAAAAAAGTAAGTAAAATAAAAAAAATGCTTTTTGATAAGGTTATCGTTACAATTGAGTAAAGAGGCTCCAAACTTTCAGGAAAATTACTGCAGAACATTCGTTTTCTCAGTCATACAAATTATAAGTTCCATATCGCTTAACGTTTTAATCTATTTTCAATCTAGATTCTAAACGTATTATGGTGTGTCCTCAAATTTGTTCCGCAATTAAAGTTCTTTTGCGCTTTTTATAGAATTACAAAATAATTTCCGTTTTTTATTGATTGCACAAAAATGCATTAGTGTATATGAGCTAGGGTTATCGATATCAAGAATAACAGGCTTTTTGTTTTTTATATGTTTAAAACACTTCACAATTAACGTGACCTCTAAAAATTGTTTTAAGAAAAATAAAACTACATACATTTAAAAAGTTTTTGATCAAGTGCTTTGTTGACTTTAAAAAAACGTATATAGAATGTATCTTATTATGGGCTACTACACATTGCAACTTAAGATATTCAAGCTCTTACAAAAGTAATTTTCAATTGAATGCAGATATTTGTGAAAAGATTTTGAAGTCATAAATTATATTTTTATGTACTTAACTTTGACTTTAACTTTGACTTTGAAACCTGTTAAACGACATTGCAATATAGCAATAGATAAAGAATAATTATGTTTGACAGCCCTATCGTGCCTAATGCTAGGAAAAACCAAGTTATGTGTGAAAGGCAAATTCTCTATGCATTAGAGGAATGTCATATTGCAACTTAATTCCGATTCAGAAAAACGATTCTTTGCCAATGGCCTAGAGGCTGTTCTAACCTATAAACGACGGAACGTCATAGTATAATTAACGAATCGTTCTCATTAACCAATCAACCAATTGGAACCAAGTTTTGGTAGTTATGATAACGCCACGTTTTTATAAAAACGTTTTAGACTTACGCCTAGTAGGATATTGTACTGTCTGTAAGTAAAACGGCCAAACCTATAAACGACGGAACGTCAAAGATAACAGAAACGAATAGTTTTCATTACCAATCGGAACCAAGTTTTGGTAGTTATTTTACGCCACGTTTTTATAGAAACGTTTAAGACTTACGCTTAGTAGGATATTGTACTGTCTGTAAGTAAAAAGAACCAAACCTATAAACGACGGAACGTCATAGTATAACACAAATGTATCGTTTTCATTACCGAGCGGTTTTAATCAACCAATCGGAACCAAGTTTTGGTAGTTATGCTAACGCCACGTTTTTTATAGAAACGCGTTAGACTTACGCCTAGTAGATTATTGTACTATCTGTGAGTAAAACGGCCAAACCTATAAACGACGGAACATCATAGTATAACACTAACGAATCGTTTTCATTAACGAGCGGTTCTAATCAACCAATCGGAACCAAGTTTTGTTTGTTACTGCCACGTTTTTTTATAGAAACGCTTTAGACTTACGCCTAGTAGGATATTGTACTGTCCATATGTAAAACGATTCGTTTCTTATTTATAGGAACTGGGCATTAATTAATATTGAGATTTTGACGTCACACACCGGAAAATGTCATAGCTATTACAACGTTATATCGAGTAATATTTTACGTATTACATGATCGTTTTATATTCACAAAATAATCTTTATTACATGGACTATAAATCCCTATTAACACTGACATTGCTTTAAGGACGAAGTGAAAGTCTCCAAGGTATAAAGGCATTTTGAATGGACTTTCGTGCGCTTGATCTAGTTCGAAATAGCATCGCTAGAGCCTTGTGAGTTGTGACTCATGAATCTATAGAACAAGTTGCATAAAATATTTCGCACAATGTATGTATATTCTACGTATTGTATTTATATTGAAAGTTTAAAACTTAACACAATATGTAGAGAGTAAATTTAATGACTGACAATGAAGTTGATGATAATAAAAATAAAGGTATTATTCCCAGTGTAGTTTAAGTCGATTTTCCGTATATTGCAGGCCAAATCAGCTGTATTAATGTGAAATATTATAAATACGAAATTTTGTGAGATTGTATGTATGTGTGTTTGTTACTCTCTCACGCAGAAACTATTGAACTGATTATGATGAAACATGATATACATTTAGGTAAAGGGTTCAGAATAACGTATAGGCCACTTTTAATGCCGGAGTTGCAACCGGTTGACACGGGATCAGAAATTACGCGGATGAAACCGCGGGGCTCGGCTAGTTGAAGCATAGTGTTATTGTCATAGGTCTAAACCCGTAGGGCTTATAAAACAATCGAATACCCTAAGGTCTTCTACCATGATCAACGCCTGGCTATTACTCGCCAAAGAACTGCATTCACCACGCTATCACAATGTGACGTAAACAATACAATCGTAGCATTATCAAGCGACATGGATACCCAACTGCTTCGACGGTTTTTCATGGCCGCCTTCTTCTGCACAAGAGGTCAGACCCCGGGAATTCCAACACCTCGCACTCCAGGTAATATCATGGTGCCAAAACACCCTATCTAATCCTAGCTAGAATCCTTGCTCAAACACTAATAATGTGACGTAAACAATACAACTATTGTAGTATAATGTCATTGCCATAGGTCTAAACCTTGTACAAACCGGATAACATGCCGTGATTTTAGGGACCTTTGTATCATTGATAGAATTACTTGCAATTTTTATTCAACCTACTTCCTTCTTATCTTTTAAAATAGTAGAATTCAAAAAGTAAAAATGTGTTTTTCTCTAATAAGAAATTATGTTAGGACTATGTTCGTATCGAGGCTATATACAACATAGTCCTAACATAAGTCGTTTTTTATACGACTCTATACAAACATAGTCATATTGTTATAAATCATGCTTGTAATACATAGAGGTCAATAATCTAAGTGTCTAAGGTGTCTAAGGTTTAATTTACGCGGTCTTTGGCCATATTTCTGCATCAACATACTTATTCAAAATACGTATAAATGTTAGGAAAGGAGATGTTTCAGAAATTGAGTCTACAATTTATGGCCACTAACATTTCACTATGTCCTAGTGATAATTCATGATACAGTAAGATGGAATAATGTGGGAAAACATTTAATGAATCACCTATCTATGCTAGAAGTATAAATAACTAATATTATAAGGAGAAAACATTTATGTATATTTGTAATGTGTTCACACAAAAACTAGTGGACCGATTTCAAAAATTCTTTCACCATTAGAAAGCTGCATCACTGCGTGACATCCTAATAATATTACAAATACGTATGTACGTTTGTTACTGTTTCACGCAAAAACTGCTGAACTGATTATGATGAAATTTGGTGAATAGGTAACAGTATAACATATAGGCTTCTTTTAATCCTGGAGTTGCCACGGGATCTGCTGTTACACGTGTGGAACCGTGGGGGGCGGCTAGGCTATATAACATTATGCTACGGGAGCGAAGCCGCGCGAAGCATCTAGTTTTAAATATTCTTCTTTATTATTTTATATGTAAAATAATGCATATTTATTTCTTTTTAGAAAACGAAAATCTTTTCAATGTACAAAATGAAACAACAATACACTATGTCACCTTTCGAATCTTACAACAATTATTACTCAAAGCTATTAAAATCTCATTCATACATTATTTCTGAACAATGAATAACTAAGAATACCATTATTACGTAATTATCAGTGTATTAAGAAGTAAAAGTTGATCTAGTGTCGATGACAATTAAAATAATAACCGTTGACGTCAGGAAGTTAAGCTGTACCTTACGAGTATCCGAGTTAGAGACCTTGGGTCTTTGTTAAAGTGTCTATAATTGCTGTTACATTATTGTTTGATCATATTTTAGTAAAAAAGATTGCTGTTCCTACTATATAATGTAGTAAAACACAGCACTAAGAATGTAGAAAATAAATAAAAGTAATACATCTATACTAATAAAGAGGAAAGATTTTTGGTTTGTTTATTTGAATTGAATAGGCTCATAAATACTGGACCGATTTTGATGACATTTTGTACAGATATTTTTTGAAACCCATATGATATTTTTGGAGATATACGCGGGTGAAACTGCGGAACTCAGGTAGTGAATATAAAATATAGTCGTTATTATTAAGTGGCTTTTCAAAAACTTGCGAAGTGTGAGGAAGTTTGTGATGTGTATCAAGAGGTTTATTTCGTTTTATTCTTATTATTATTTGTATGTTTGTACTCCGTACTTACATAATCTTAATGGCCTTACGGGTACACTTACGGAAAGCTGTTGTACTGTTTTAATTTCGTTTTAATTGTATAACTGCAAAAGTTATTGAGCTTTGTTACATATTACGAGTCTTTTCTAATAGTTTTGCGTTATATTTTTTTATTTGAATATAAGGCACAATAAACAATTACATTATGAAGATAGAGTGACAAGTTTAAAATATATACAGATATCAATAACGTAATCCACCGCATTGTGCGCAAGATAATGAAACAATATAACATGCATGTCGCTAGGGTGACAATTTTGAATTAAAACTAAACAAATCCAACCAATCTCACAATCTATTGAAACAAAAACAAAAAAAACATACCTGAATAAGTATATCTGATTCGAAACCGATAAATATTACCTTTACTTCCTTAAGGATACTATCCATTAGGCCGTATTAGGCAAGAATCGCCTCATTTCAATTTAATTTAGTTGCAACATAGTGATAAATGATATACTCGCATTACCGCTCCCTGTCATCAAATAAATTGCACATTACTGAACGCATATAATAATCTTAAGTCTCAACTATGCTAGGTGTCCACTATTAGGTATCTTACGATCTTACTTCCCCACTCATCCTGATGAAGGTCCGAAACGTTCCGAAACTGTCGGCCTATACGGAATAAACAAGTAGTAAGTATAAACCGTGTGAACTATTAAAAAAATATTTAAAAAAAGTTATCTTAAGTATCGTATTTGACGAATCGTATTATTCTTTGATTAGAATATCACACAAGCTCATCGTATGGAACGCAATAGCTATATAAATAAAGAATTAAATGCATACAATTACGACCTGTGGACGGCTATTTTTGTTCTATATGTAGTTTCTCACGCGTATTTAATATATGGAATAAACTTTCTTTCTTCTTTCCATTTGATTTGTGTGAATATAAGGTCTATAATAATCTATGTCTCTGCTATACAATACAATATACTTTATTTAGCACCACAAGTACAAAACTATAAGATACTTTTTTATATTTTATTTAAGGTGTAATATAAAAAAAGATTTTTTTTAAAATTGAACCGAGCAATCCATATCCATGCAGGTATCTATTTACGACCAAATTATAATGTAGTGACAATTTTTGTGACATCATAATATTTGTGACAAAAATCTCGTAACATTTCACTGAAATGTGTGTACCTAAGTAAAAAGATATGAATATGAAACTGAATAGTTTTATGAAAGGATGAGAAGTAATTTGCCTTCCAAAGTAAATTCGTAAGAAATTCTGGTATATTCGCATTAAAAAAAAAGTCAAGAAATTATGGCTAAATCGATAAACAAACAGTGAAATATATACATGATATTTCATAAGCTTTATTTTTAAACCAATCCCCAAAAGGTGCATGCCTTAATTTGGTCCGTGTTTTTTTGTTTTAATACTTATTTATTTGGAAGCAATGGAAACTATAAATGTTTACATATCGCCACCAAATATAAAATTGCATCAGCTTTAAATCGTCTGGTAAACATCGTGTGTGTATCATTAAAGCTGAATATTATTGTCCGAAACAAATATCATTTCGTTTTACAAGGTAGGAATTAAAATACAGAAGCAATAATGATTTCAATGAATTACTTTAAACGGATATTTTTATGTTTACTACTCAGAATCGAGATGGCCGGGCGAACGTATGTTTGTATATAAGCATGTAGGGGGGTGAAATAGGTGATTTTCCTATGAAATGAGAGGTCTTGATTTATACATTTTAACGCTAGCTCTAGTTCGGAGTGAGCCTAGTATAAAGCTAGGAATTATAAAAATCGTAATACCTGGAAAAGTGGGAAAGTAGTGGAAATTAAACATACCTTTGTGGATATTTAATAAACAGAAAAGCAAAGCATTTGTAAAAGCTCAAATAAATTTTGCTATATACAATCATTAAAACATTTATCATAACAATCAATACGAGAGGTAAATCAATAATATTATGTTTTCTAACACGATAACATGCATTAAAAGAGAGAAAAAGACTTTTTACTTCCTCTAAAAGTGTCATTAAGGTAAAAAAAATATAACGTTTTAGTCAATAAATAAATAGAGTGTAAATGTAATTATCAACGAAAAAGTAAAGTCTATTATAAAAGGATATTAATAATAATGAACACATAATTAACTCAAGAAGATTCAATTGTCTATGGCAAGCGAGTGAGAGGTGTCGTCGTGTTATGTCAAGGTGTAGACTTGTGTGCTTCTGGTGACTTTAGTTGTATGTACCAATTTTGAATTTGTTTTGTTGATTAATTGGAGCAGAAGATGTTCAATAGTGAGTAGGTACATTACGAGCTTATTCTCATATAATCTCTCTGTATGGGAATACTAACAAAATGCCTACAATTGCTTTCCGCATAAAGCATACAATAAATCCTAATTATAATTGTAATAATCAGCTCCTATCCTATAAATATTATAAACTAGCCACGCCTCTCGGTTTCACTCGTGTTATTTCCGATCCCGTGGGAATTTCGGGACCGTTTTTGATGAAAAGTACCATTGTTGATCTCCATTCCCCTTTTTTACGTTTTTTCTATTTTGCAAATCCTCACCTGGCGGTTGCCTGGAAGAGATCGTCTTTATCGATAACACCGTCAATTTTTTACTTAGTTCTAAGCAAATTGTATAATAATGTATATTAAAATTGTAAAAAATAAAGCACCGTGCAATAGCTTGTTAAACAATAGTATGAGAAAAAATAAAATGACTGTATTTAAAGTTAACTTTTTTCAGGAAACCGTGCCTTGCAAATTCCATTCTACATTACTTTATAGTTTTTTTTACTATAATTACAATAATGTTGAATTGTTAATATTTCATAACAAATTCTCATTATCAAGCAGACTACACAGTAACGAGTCGAATTCACTCCTTGACATTACACGAAAAATCACCTCTCACTTGATCTTGAACGATCTTTTTGTCTTTGCCCGTAAATGCTCTATGCTCTATAGTCTATGGACATACAGGAAAGACATTCTTCGTTGAAGAGCAGATAAATAAAAAGGAATTTAAAATATTGTCTATGGTATTTAAAAATTACATTTATAGCTGACTGGCTGTTCCGCGCGGCTTTGTTCGTTATAATTTTATATTAAAGTCTATACTATATAGTATATGCTACTCAGTGAAGATACAGCTTTCTAACGGTGAAATAATTTTGAAATCGGTCCAGTAGTTTTTGTGTGAAAAAGATTCACCCATACAAACAAAATTAAAAAGTGTTTCTTCTTTATAGAATACTAGCTGTTCGGCTCGACTTTGCTCCCTTAGCATAATATGATAGTCGTAGATAATGTAGCTTTCGAATCGTGAAAGAAGTTTTAAAATGGGTCCAGTAGTTTTTCATTAGAAACAAACAAACAAAGTTTTCCTTTTTATAATATTAGTAAATTAAATATTAGTAGATAGATGTTGTTACGGTTTAAATATAATTTTAATATCCTTAATTTTTTGGGATATCTTTTTGAGTAAGACCATTTATCGAGGATGCTATATAAGATTATGCTACGGGAGCGAAGCAACGTGGAGCAGCTAGTCATCAGATAAAATAGCCTAGTCTGTATGCAGTTTTCCTCATAATAACTTCAAATGAACTTACCACACACCCAAGTATGTGGACAGGATTATATAATGGTACTTTGACATATGTGCCCGACCCGGTTTCCTCCAGTCATTTCTATATACATCAACACGTAACTGATTTATTTATATAAGCATTTAATTGCGGGCAATTTACTAATGGTCGTCAGTAATAATCTACGTAAAACGTGTACAAAATATCGAAACTTACATTATAAAGAGGAAAGATTTGATTATTTGTTAGTTTTTTTGAATTGAAAAGGTTCCGTTTTTTATGCATAGTACTATCATATGTAAGATTTTATGTTTAATATTTTTTGTGTGCATCTAATAAAGAGTTTTTCATTTATTCATTCATTCATAAATTCAAAAAATTATTTTAACATTGGAATCCTACATTATCCCTTACGAACATAGGCTATATAATAT
>LQNK01002013.1:61299-93460 GCA_001586405.1 Phoebis sennae
TAATTTCAAAAAATTATTTTAACATTGGAACCCTACATAATGCCTCCTAAACATAGGATGTATAATATTTTGGTAGGGTAGCGAAGCTGCGCGTAACAGATAGTATCAAAATAGAATATAAAACAGAATTCAGATTACTTGATGTTAATTCAATGACACCATTACACTTCAAAACGCAAGAACAGAGAGAGAAAGGATGAGATAAAAATTATAATGCACTATAATACAGTGTAGGCAACAACTAGGTCTTTAAAAAAGAAGACCAATGTTTGTACTCTCTAGAAGAAAAAATGATAACGCTGGGCGAGTATTCATGATTAGATAGGGGTGTAAAATAAGTTTGTGCCGAGGATTAGTAATATTATAACGAAGAATAAGCTGTCTACAATTGTTTTATGTTTATAAAGTTATAGTCGTAGTTTCATTGTTTTAGCACTGTATGATTTTAATATTGTGCTACTATCACATGTAACTATGTGTTTAGTTACTTACTTTAAAGAATTCTATACTACATTTCTGTACCTTCGACTTCGTGTACTCAGTTAAAAGTCATTTTGACAATGTATATTTACTATCTGTATGTCAAATTCATTCGCTGTTTTTACGTTTTACTATCAACATTCGAAATGGTAACCTTACCACCTGTGTATGTCATTCTTGTATAGGAATTCATTGACCATATTCAGCAGCTTATATAACAACTCCTAGTATATAATATACAATCTAACGTGGGAAGCGGGTTGGGAACAAGTTGTATTGTTATTTTTTGGCGCAGAATATTAGCTTCTCTTAATTGTTGTGTTGCTTAAGGTTGAGATTTATTCTAGTTTATATTCGTGTCAGATAAATACTATTTTGCTAGATAATATATTTATTTAACAAATTAAAATAGTTGAAATTATAAGAGTATGAAATAGGCTTTATTCGTGTTGTGGAAAATATTGTTTGTTTTTAACAAAATTTAAATATGTAGTTGAAGAAATGAAAAAAAAAATCAGCGATGTGATATTTGTTTCAATTTCAATATTAAATAGATAAAGAAGATTGGGAATTAATTGGGAAAAAAAATAATAGTTTAAGTATTTATAAAATTTACAGGAAACAATATTTTAATATATTTAATTGTTCGCTGGCTTTTATTTAAACAGATTAAAATGCGACCAATTTTTCTTTTAATAATCATTGTACATATAGTACATATTATTGGAATTCTTAAAGTAGAGAAATTAGTTCGTTAAAATTGTGCATATCAAAAGCAGTCAATTGACAGTTATCTTGCATATATATGACCTATGAAATGTAGTCGAGTACCCTGCATTAGGATATGTGTTAAAATATATTCGTTAGTAATATATTGAAACATATTACACAATCAGACATGCTTGTAGCAAAATAATGATTAATGCGCGAGTATTCAAGAGCAGTCGCGTAGAAAAGTTATTTTCTAAAGTATTAAATTCAACCATTTTAACAATTTTATTTTTTAATTACATTTGATATTTTTGGTCGTATTTCTTCACATATAGAAAGATGCTGGAAATGTAAACGACCCGATTGGCCCAGTGGATGTGGCAATGATCTATTGCGCTAGAGGTTGTGGGTTCGATCCCCACGAGAAAAAAATTACGATGTGATGAATATTGTAATTTTCTTCAATCTGGGTGTTACCTATCTATAGTATGTATATATTTACAAATAAAAAGTATGTTTATGTATGTCTATTAGTTATCTAGTTTCCTTAGTTTACAAGCTTTGCTTAGTTTTGGACAAGAAGGCATAGTGTCAAATATCCAGGAATATTTATTTATTTAAATATATTTATTAGTTGATATGTACAAACATCATCAACCAACCTAACCTTAATTTTTAATTCGTTAAAACCCTTACATAACTATGAACTTAAAAGAGTATTTTGAATAAAATAAGCAGCATACACTTACGAAATAAAATTTGAAGAAACGTTCGTTATTTTCCGTCACGAAAGGGTATTTCCTAACAATTGCTTTTGTCGTATTCACGACGGTGCTATCTTGATTTCCGCGTTTTAATTGTGAAAATTGCGTTATCAAGTTTCATATGTGATTCTATATTTATATAAGAGGCTTTTATCTTACGATCAAAAAACGTTCTGTGCTCTTCTCTTAATGATATGTTTGATGTGCTTTGATTACACGCGTAATAGTTCATAGTTTAAAGCCTTTCTAGTGGTAAGCCTATGATAAGCTAAGATAATTTTTCATTCTAGTAGTAGTAGTTTCAAAGATTACATTTTTAAGAAATAAGCCACAGATTAGAGAATAAAAGGCATATGGAGTGAACGAAACACTCGAGTGACGCTAACTACACGTATTGATTGGATTTAAAAATTGAATAAGCCAAAAAATCTTTAGTTTATATATCGGGATTTTTTAACTTTAGTTGATAACATTTCATAGTAGTTCACGCTGGATTAAACTAAGCTGTTTGGGCTGATATTAAACGTATGCATCCGTTAAGAAAACCATGTAAAACCGCGGTGCACAGCTAATCCATACTGTTTGTTTGTTTGGTTGTAATGAATAGGTTCAAAAACTACTGGACCGATTTTAAAAATTCTTTCATCACATTCTTTCTACATTATCAACGAGTAACATAGGCTATATTTTGATTTATATATATATTTTGTAGGCTATATATATAGTACTATGCTACGGGAGCGAAGCCGTGCGGATCAGCTAGTAATCTATAAAGACATTTAAATTGCCAAACCTTTCTTACATAAATTACAATAAATTAGCACTATCCTTAAAACGACTTTGCGAATACTATATTTGAGCCTAACGTTACACGACCAACAGGTTGTGGAAGATAACTGACTCCACCCGAGACCCATGTGTGAACTAAATCTACTTTCACTAAGTGTACCGAAGTGTTCACGTACGCACGACTTTATAATTTTGATTTTATTATATAAGAAAAAAAGATTTACAAATTTTTACATAATTCACTTGCAGATTGGTACAATTTAAGGTTTATTAATTACTAGCCGCGCCCTGCGGTGTCACCCGCGTAACTTCTGATCCCGTGGCAAGTTTTCGCAATTATATTATTGGACTTAGGATTTCATTTACTGGCTGTAACCAAACGCTCAATTTCAGGATCGATATTTCGATATTTATATGTATCAGTAAACGTACATCTAAAAATGCCATTTCCTGTATATATCTCAGATATTACCAAGAGCAAAGTCATTTCCTAATGCCCAGTTCCTATACAAATTCCGTTTTTCAGTATAACTGCTCGTTAATGAAAACGATTCGTATCTATTATGACATGACGTTCCGTCTTTTATAGGAACCGGGCTTAGGAAAGTATTTTGCTCGGCGGATCTTGTTTATCACTCTAAAGTCTCACGTAAGACAAAATAGTCATTCTTATTATCGGAAAAGATACATATCGTGTCGCTAGACAATGGAGACAAGCAGTTGATTGATTCGATCTACACAGTATTGCTACTGTTTGACGACTAAAATCAAATAGCTAAATACAAAGCTCCTTATGACCCGATGATATGGTCATATTTATTTTTTTATTTCTTTTAATGTATATTGTCTATATTACTTTATTATAATAAACATTAAACAAGTATTGAATTAAATACTTTTTATAATTAAGTAAAAGTAATTTAAACATTAAATAAATAAACAATACAATTATTGTGCAGTAAAGAAAAAGATACGTATCGTGTGATATAATGGAGACAGGCAAGGTGACTTGTTGATTCGATCTACATTGCTCCCGATTTGGTTCGATCGCATTTCTCACTAAATAATTGTATCCTATCGAAATATTGTGTGCGTTCCCCCCGCGGAAAAGTGTCGAATTTTTAAAACTTTCTTTGGCAACTATTTAGTGTGTCGGGTCGTGTAATTGTGTGTGCAATTTTTAAATGTGTGCGTCCAGTAGTTTTGGAGAAAACCGACAAAAACTATTTCCGCTGGGGGAACGTTCTTCCAGCGGAAACTTTTTTTAAAAAATGGTCCTACTGAAAAAATTTTTTTCCACATAATTAGTATGTCACGAGCTGTAATTGTGTGTGTAAAAATGAAATTTGTACGTCATAGGGCTCCGAAGTTATTCAAGATTCTGCTAGGAGGACTTTTTTCCAAATGCTGGATCTCTGAAACTAGTGGTCGGACATATACGATTTTTTTACATACATAGCTATTAATTTGTGTGCATGATTTATGAAAAAACTATATAAAAAGAATAAACCGTTTAGGCGATATAAATTAAAATAAATTAAGTGTTTTTTTGACTTACTGCTTCAAATAAGAGGGTTAGAGACTAAATAAAAATGCCAGAAAATACCTTACAACAATGTTCAACTTCTTGTTAAGTTTCATTAGTTTACTATTTGTATGTAAAAAGATATAACAAATTATATGAAAAATCGCTATGTCAATTTTAATGCGTGATTTAACAAATTTTTAATAAATTGGCAAACTGAAAGGTATGCATATATTTAGTGTGTTTAGTTAATAACTGTTATATGAATTTTCAGCGTAATATACAGAATGGTTAAAAAGATACAACAAGAAAAGCAACATGTATAAATCTTATGATACACGGACCAAATTCGAATGGTCACTAAAAAGCGGCCGCGCCATACATCAAGCATACCTTTCACAAATTGTAGTGTTAAACTATGATTGTGGCATAAGATTTGGTTCAGGCGCGTGCATAAGTGAATAAAACGACAACATGATTTGTATATTTTTAATTTACTTGTCACAAATAAAATAAATGCACATAATTATCGATTTATTTCAGCATCGATAAAGCCTTATAAAATATACATACATTTAGATATGTAAGTATATGTCGTATAATGCTTTATAATTAAACGTTATAAAAATCACAGATCAATCAAAATATATTGACTATATAAAACTGTATAGGTTCTAACTTACATCAAATCGATTTAAAAATTCGACACTTTTCCGCGGGGGGAACGCACACGAAATATTGAGCGTTTTATATTAACAGAGTCATTTATGAATCGGTACAAAATTATCAATTGTTAGATTTACCACCTATTTTTTTGTATAGCCATTGACCCTTTATTGTAATGTATTTTAATAAATCTTTAATGCAATTTAAGAAACATTAAATTATTATTTACTAGCTGATCCGCACGGCTTCGGTCCCTTAGTATAATGTGATATACATATATACTTAGCCTATAAAATTTAGCCTATGTCACCACTGGAAAATGTAGCTTTCGAAGTCGAATAGTTTTTGAGTAGAGTTGAGTAGTTTTTATTACAAACAAACAAACGAAGTTTTCCCCTATATAATATTAATGTAGGTTAGGAGTTAGGACCGTTGTTCCTACCGAATTCCTAAACGCATTTCTTTGCTTGCTTCTCGAAATAATTCAATTCTTATAATGTTAAATTTTAACTAGAAATTGAGTACAAACGTTTTGTATATTAAATATGTTTATTGAATACGTTTCCCTTTCGTAATAAATACACAAATTATGAGATTACTTTTATCTCAAAAAATATGTATTTGGGTAATAACTTTTCTTACAAGTTGCGTATAATAAACGCTTGAGTAACCAATTTGTAATGGATAAAATTATTAAGTCTGTTATGAGAGCAATATTTTACGATCTTAGATAACGTAACCGAATTTGGTGCGGTTGTAAAAGGTCATTGTTGTAGGCATTAAATTACTTATAAATTAGTTGTTCCGCGCGGATATCACTACATAGTATAAAACAAAGTCGCTTTCTCTGTCCCTATGTCCCTTTGTATGTTTAGATCTTTAAAACTACGCAACGGATTTTGATGCGGTTTTTTTAAATAATAGATAATAATAATAGCTCCCCAGACCGATTTCGGCCATGGTGGCCAATCTCAACAGAGACTAGCCAGCTGCGCAGGAGATATTATAGTGCACAAGTGTTCGCGCGAACACAGGTGCACTCTCTTTTCCTTTTACTCTCATAACCCGATGGGACGGCAGACCGACACGACCGGAGAGAGATCAGGCGCAGGACCGACGGCTTTACGTGCTCTCTGAGGCACGGGGGTGTTCCAACACCGCCAACTTCTAAACTCAGGGCTGTTACTATGATTTCTTTGTCAGAAAAATCCTAATAACATTTTTTTTTGGCCCCACCCGGGAATCGAACCCGGGACCCCTCGATCTGTAGTCAAAGATGCAACCACTAGACCAACGAGGCAGTTAAGTTGATCAACGAGGTCTCCAAAAATACAATCGCTGGGTCAGCTCGATTTTGGAGACCTCGCTCAACAATCAAAACTGGTTCACATGTGGACCCGTGACACCACACATGTAACTAGTTCGCCCTGGTCTAATCACTTGACAGCTTTCGCAAGCCTTGGAGATAAAACAGGTGAAGGGTAACCTCACGAACTTTGATCTAGAAAGCTTAGTTTGAGACGTTCTTTTTTGATTTTATTTGTATTTAGAACTAAAGACTCACTTTGTTTGAATTGAATAGGCTCCGAAACTAATGGACCGATTTGAAAATTTTTTTTACCATTCCTTCATTATCCCTGATGAACATAGCTATATAAAATTATCCTACGGGAGCGAAGCCGCGCGTAATAACTAGTGATAAATGATAATGTACCGAGAGTTTTGTAAATTTATAAAAGTATAGGTCTTACCTATGTTTGTTTGTTTTTTTTTAATATTACCATTCGCGTCGTTATATTGAAAAATGGAAATATCTTATACTTTAAAAAAGCCCAGAATTTATATAATTCTCTATTTTTACACATGTTTTTTCAATTCAGTACAGAAAGTATAGAAACGTCTTCATATAAATCAAATTTAACTTCGTTTGTTCGATTTTACCGCGCCTGAATGTTGGCAAAGCAAAAACATAATTACACAGATTGAATAAAATACCAATTATTGGGTCTCCATTAACATTTTATATCATGCCTGTCAAATATATGCCATCTTATTTATGGCTACTATAGTCAATAGAAAGTAACTGTTCTGGTCATTACACTGTTTGAAAGAAAGAAAGAAAATTTATTCAAGAACCTCAAAGAATAAAACACAAATAATAACTTAATAACAAACAAGTTGAAAGGGATACTGCGCAGTGTATGCTGCTCCTAACGTTAGTCGCAGCGCTGATTTTCAGCAATGGCATAGTGTCGATTGGAGGGATCATATTTATTTATTTTATATATTTGCACATTATGAAGAAAATAATGTAACTATTCGGGAACTCTTAAATTAATACTTTCGTTTCCAGATGGCAATAACCTGCGACTGTCCGATGTCGCAGCCGGGCCCGACGCTGGCTGCGACCTGCGGGGGCGGCGCCTTCATGCTGTTCATGGGACTGCTGGAGGTGTTCCTCAGGAGCCAGTGTGATCTGGAAGACCCCTGTGGGAGGACGCAGGTAAGCTAATAGTTTGAGGTGCTATATAATTTTATGTTTTTTCTTTTTGTATTGTAATTTGTAACCTCAATAAATGTATTTTCTTTCTTTCAAACCTTTTTTATACGATCGCAGGAAAAATTTAGATGACAACATTCATTAAAAACAGTCCAACTGAGATGAAAAATCCTTGTTCCTGCCATAAAATACAACACAGTCTCGAGACTGATAGAAAAAAAAATTAGATCATTTATGTAATAAGACTTCTCCTTATAAAAAATTTTAAAACCTTTAAACGAGGGAATGTCATACACATTGATTTCATAAATATAGTATAACAGATACAAATTGATTTCATTAATGAGCGTATATAATCAACCAAGCAGAACCAAGTTTTAGTAGTTATGTTAACGCCACGTTTATTATAGAATTATTGAGAGTAGGATATTGTACTGTCCGTAAGTCAAACGGATCGTTTTATAGAGATAGGGCATTATTCTTGAAAGCAAACCAGACCAAATTATCTCATTTCCTAGCTAAGAAAATCAGTTACAGTCGACATAATACACCCACAGGTCATATTTCTTCACTAGATCAAACCAATAAATCCCAATAAACGTAATATAACAATTCTTACACCACAAGTCATAACTGTAACAAAGATTGTACACTATTTGACCGCAAGCCCACGGGCGTAACCTTTGCCATCGAGTTGCAAAGACAACGTTACGTAAAAAAAAGCCTATGCAATATTGTTGTAATGGTTAATCAGTCAATAAGTTATTTAATAATAGCATCTTTGTGATTTGTTTAAACCATTTTTCTATACCGTTAAGGCTGCGATTATAATTACGACAAATAGAATAGACGCAGTTAAAAAAACACAAAACATATACCACCAATCTTGAATCTTGATGAAACAAAAAGAAAAATACATAAAATAAATTAAAAGGTTAAATGTAGATACGTAACATTTTATTCTCCGTAATATACACTTAATATTAATCAAAGCAACGAATTATAACACAAACTGCATGTCGTACCTTATATCCGATTTATACTAATACTAGCTGTACCCCGCGGTTTCACCCGCGTAACTTCTGATTAAATGGCAACTCCGGGATTAAAAGTAGCCCATATGTTATTCTGAACCCTTATCTATATGTATACCAAGTTTCATCACAATCGGTTCAGTAGTTTTTGCGTGAAAGAGTAACAAACATCCATACATCCATACTTACAAACTTTCGCCTTTATAATAGTAGTAGGATTAATGTAAAAAATCTCTAGTAACTTACCTCCTCCAGCTAGACTATGATGAAACTGAGGAACTTCTTAAAAGCTATAATTATTAGAAATCTTAATAATATATAGATTAAATATATCCACATATGTATACATAATATAATAAACTACACGCCTATACTTAATAAAATATGTATGTATTCAAACACAATCACACAAAACATTAAATAAAATAATCTTTTAACCTAGTCTGTACTCTAAATTAATTTCTGAAATTCTAAGTGAGTCTAACATTAACATACTTACATGGCCAGGAACACCACATTGGAAAAATTACACAATATTACTTATACTTCACTACATAGTATAAAACAAAGTCGCTTTTTCTGTCATGTGTCATGTTGTATGTCCCTATGAACGCTCAAATCTTTAAAACTACGCAACGGATTTTGATGCGGTTTTTTTTAATAGATAGAGTAACTCATGAGGAAGGTTTTTATGTATAATATCATCCATTAAACCCGTGCGAAGCCGGGGCGGGTCGCTAGTCTGGTAATAAACTCCGACAGTACGCAGATATTACGCTGATACTATTGACACAATCTGTAACCCCACTATACAGGTTCACTCAGTGTGGAGGACAGTGCCTTCATATGGTACATGGCATAATATGCAATTTGCACTACATTTGGGAGGTAATTAGTTATATACAGCATCTAAGAAATTTGTAAACTTTGTATTATGTACCATTCCTGAACCAATGTAATGTTAAATAAAGTTTATTTTATTATTATTAAAAAGAGGAAAGATTTCTTTGTTTTTTTTTATGTATGGAATAGACTTGGAAACTACAGGACCGATTTGGATGAAATCTTGTACAAAGATTCCTTAAAACTCTAAGTATAACGTAGGATAGTTTTTACCTGAAGATCCTACGGGAACGGGGCACATCCCCGGGTGAAAGCGCGGAGCTCAGCTAGTATATAATATTGTGCATGTTGCCGTCATCTTAGATCTAGTTTCCGTTACAACAATCTAAATAACGGAAGCAACACGAAAAGGCACTCACGCTACAACGGAATACGAGTGAAATCCTTGTTATTGAAATTGCTATCGACGGACTTGTATAAAATTGTAAGAGATTCGTTAGAAATTGAGGCTTATTTGATTTATCATCAGCTAAAATATAAATGAAAACATAGTATTCTTAAGAGCGTTTAACGATTCCGCGCTACTTGACTCAAAAACTGCGCTTATCTATACATACATATAATAAAATCGTAGATTAGCCGTGTCTGTACATTTAATATTTTCAAGTAAAAATTAGTGTTTCGTGTTTCATTTATGCTTCTAAACTCAAAACAATGATTTTTAGAATTTTTGTCTGTTTGTCTGTTTGTCGGGCGTTTGTATGCAGTGAACTTCGAAACGGCTTAACCGATTTAAATACGGTTTCCGATTATGTATTACGGCTAGCCCCCCGGAGGTTTTAGTGTTTATTTCATTCAAATCGGTTTACAAATAAAAAAGATATGAGGGTTCAAACTGATCCATCAAAACATATCATCAATGCGCGTAGGTATATTAAATTCAATATTTTAAGTGTTATTTAAAGCACTTTTTATTGATAAATGTAGCCTTTTCTTGATCTCAAAGGTAAATTACGATCATGGCGGCTAATCGCAACAAAGACTAACCAACATGCAGAAGATATTATTTGCGTCCATAAGCAAATATGTGTTAAATCCATGGAAACATCAACTCTTTTATTCTGAGAGAAATGTCAATATTTTGCAAAAAAAAAATAAAATAGAATTATTAGAATTATATAAAACTGAACAGTGACACTTTTGTTATATTTAATGTAGGATGTAGGATATACTACGAACTTAGACCTTTTACGAGATATATTATTACAAACGTACGTTTCTAAATCTAAAAATTCTAATACCACCTCTACTTCGAAAATCCACAAAGTACAGAAATTTGTAGTCCACGCGGGCGAAGCCGCGGGCGGAAAGCTAGTAAAAGTCTAAATAACAATATTTCATACACTTTACACACATTTCAATATCTATAATATTAGGAAATATTATTGTTTAAATATTTAGTACAGAGTTTTAATCTTTTATTGAAGCAATTGTGACATAGGACAAGATGAGTAAACGAAGTATTAAAAATTGCGGTTTCAACATCAACTTTCAAGCTTAAAATGTCGTAAATAACTGACAAACCCAAGAAATAAAGAATAACAACATACTTTTGCAATCCTCAGGAAAACATTTAGTAGAATCTTTTCATACATAAATTAAAAAAAACAAACTTTTATGAAATTATTAAAAATTTCTTGTCAACAACCCGATGTTTTCCTACGAAATTCCATACATTATATAATAATGAATTACTTACCCTTACAGAAGAGGACATTTACTTCAATAATACCATTTAAAATTGTAAAATTACTTTTTCTTATTATTTTTTCTTCATTTTTCATTCTCTTGTTTTTCTTGTTTGTTGTTTCTATTTGAATCTTGTGTATGGTCTTGTGTGTGAATAAAATTTTCTTTCTTTTTTGTATGTTTACAATATTAACAGTTTCTTTTGTCCACAGTATCGCCGTCACATGGATTCAGTATACGATTTCATCGTGGTAGGCGGCGGGTCAGCTGGGTCCGTCGTCGCAGCCAGGCTATCTGAAGTACCTGAATGGAGAGTCCTGTTGTTGGAAGCTGGTAATTATTTATTTATCTATCACTAGCGACCCGCCCCGGCGTCGCACGACCAATACACTACAGAAAAACTGTGAACGTTGTATATAAGAATTAGTACAATATTTTGATATAACGACATCACATTAGAAACCTTAATTATAACAGTAAATTTCCACTATTTAATAGATGTTATCATACATATAAACCTTAGCCTTGAATCATTCTATCTATGAAAAAAAAACGCATCAAAATTCGTTTCGTAGTTTTAAAGATTGAAGCATACAAAGAGACATGGATACAGAAAAAGTTGGATGGATGGATGGATGTTACCGCATATTAAATCATGAAATAAATTATCCATACAAAAAAGTTTTGTGTGTAGACACAAGCGTGCATATGTAATAGCAATTATTAGGTTAATTTTTCTGTCACATTCATGCTGAAGAATGCTATATTTCATAACGAGGCGCTACTAAGAGTACAATATTTTCTTAATTTGATATTTTGGTTACAATAGCAAGTTGAAGTCTGAGAAATTCCATACGTATTTTTAAGACTGATTGTTATTCGAATTAAAAACAATTATGAATGTTTTTAAAAAAGTATGGTAGTTTTAGTATGTAACAATAATAACATAATTTGTTTTATCCTGAGTACTTCGATCATTCAAAAACTAATGTTTCTACAACTACTTTTTTTACTCCGTATACTATTAAGTAAAAAAAAAGTAGTTGTACGCCCCGAAATGATAACCCCCTGTTTTTTTAATTAGCTTAAAAAACGAGGTGAGTGGTATCTTCACAATCGAACGTTTGAAAAAAAATACACAAAGCTATCAAATCTGATACCTCTTGAACTCTCTTTCGAAGCAGAGGTCATGGATACTAGTAAACATCGAATATTGTGTTTTCATCAGTTGTTTAATAACTGAATTATTATATAAAAAACGTAATAATTCAATAATGGTTTATCAACAAGTTATTATGAGATAACCGCAAAATTGCCAGTAAGATCCAGATATCATTAAATAACTTGTAATACTTAGAAGCCGGTTTGTTATCTGTTAGCTAGCAACACTGTTTATTATAGATTAAAATCTTTAACAAACATAACATCACATTGATTTTTTATGGAAAAATACAAATAAAAAAAAATAGAAATTATGGTGAAATATCTTTATTTGTAAAATCAAAGATAGACAAATTTTATAACAGACTTTTAAAAAAAAGGAGGTCCTCAATTCGACCATCTCCGCCATTTACAGACCGTTTTGAAAAATTCTGTTTGCATTCGAAATTCGTGTAGAGTCTTAAATTTCTATGGGGCCACCCATAGAAATTGTATTTTTTGGCAAAAGTTATTATTTATGATCTTGTTTTTGTTAGGCTTTAATATGGTAAGACTTTTTTTTGAAAACGTACGATGCAAAAAGCCTTGTTCTTGAAATGATAAGATTTAGTGACAGTAGCAATTTTATTTAAATGAATATTCACCTCCAGGTTTTGACGAGCCAACGGGTACCCAGGTGCCATCCATGTTTCTAAACTTCATTGGGTCCAGTATAGACTGGGGCTACCATACGGAACCAGAACCGGCTGCTTGTCTTGGGGAAAAGGAGAGGAAGTGCTACTGGCCGAGAGGAAAAGTAAGTCATCGTGTATCAAATATTAAATGGTCTATATTTCCAATTATAATGAGAAATGAATAATTAACATTACCAAGTTAAGAAATTTATAACATAGCTATGATTGTAACGACGACAAAATAGACATTGAATGTAACGAAACATATCCAAAAAGTTTCAAAGGCTACTTAATACAAATTTATATAGCGTCATGTGTGCGAAAAATCACATGTGGCTATTTTTTTGTAATATTAGCCTCAATGAATATTAAGGATAGGACATTTCCTGACTTCAATATACATTACTTTATGCTTTACGAAGTATGTAAAAGTGCTAAAAATACACCATTCTTTAAGGTCCTTGGTGGAACATCAGTCATGAACGGCATGATGTACATCCGTGGATCCCGGCATGACTATGACGAATGGGCCGCGGCTGGCAACGAGGGCTGGTCCTTCGAAGACGTCCTCCCCTACTTCATGAAGTCCGAAGACAACAAGCAAGTCGAGGAGATGGATAAGGGCTACCATGGAACCGGAGGGCCTCTCACAGTCTCCCAGTTTCCGTACCATCCACCGCTGAGTCATAGTCTGTTGAAGGCTGGTGAAGAACTTGGTGAGCTTGTTTGTTTAATTTATTTCTTGTCTTCAAGAGTTTAACCAAAAATTTGTCTTTTTTTAAATATTTTGAATATATTTTTATTTATTTATTTCATTAAGGTTACAGAATCCGATCTTAAAGCTTTACAATATGACTTAATAGATGTACATATAAGTGTAATTTGGTTCAAGTCCGATCATCCATGTGGAAGATATTCTAGGGAACTCGTCGAAAATCAACGGAATAAGCTCTGCGGTTAAGGTTTAATGATGTATATATCAACTGAATTGTGACTAAATGATGGGATTATACGAAGTCGGTGCCTATATATATATTTTCAATTTAACAAAATTTTGCACCGACTTTGATTTCAATAAAAATAAAATAAACTAATTTTTTACTTTTTAGATCGAGGAAGTTGGTTCTATTTTTTGGCAATTTTTTTTATTTTTATTCGCATAAATAAATTTAAACTTTGTAGTTGTATTGTTTAATCATGTGACTGTAATAGAGGGCTGTGGCCCCAGCCGATTGCGCTATTTGATACGCCTTGGCGTCGAGCGAGACCCCCTTTTATTAATACCCAAGTTAATAAGAACAGACCATTCGCATGGCACTGTTTTTGTACCAGTGCAAACCTATTAACCTTAAACAAAATTCAGGCTACCAAGTCCGCGACCTCAACGGCGAGATCCACACCGGCTTCTCCATTGCGCAAACCACCAACAGAAATGGTTCCCGGCTATCCGTGGCTCGCGCGTTTCTCCGTCCTGCCCGACATCGCTCCAACTTGCATGTCATGCTCAACGCCACCGTCACCAGGGTGCTCATCAACCAGACCACGAGGCAGGCGTACGCGGTCGAAGTTAGGAACAGCTATGGCGGCACTGAAGTTATCTTCGCTAATAATGAAATTGTTTTAAGGTTGGTTCATACTTGTAGCAATGCTTGTAGTATACAAGGTTCTATCCGTGCGCTCCAACTTGCATGTCATGCTCAACGCCACGGTCACCAGGGTGCTCATCAACCAGAACACGAGGCAGGCGGACGCGGTCGAAGTTAGGAACAGCTATGGTGGCACTGAAGTTATCTTCGCTAATAATGAAATTGTTTTAAGGTTGGTTCATACTTGTAGCAATGCTTATAGTATACAAGGTTCTATCCGTGCGCTCCAACTTGCATGTCATGCTCAACGCCACGGTCACCAGGGTGCTCATCAACCAGAACACGAGGCAGGCGGACGCGGTCGAAGTTAGGAACAGCTATGGCGGCACTGAATTTATCTTCGCTAATAATGAAATTATTTTAAGGTTGGTTCATACTTATAGCAATGCTTATAGTATACACGCTTCTGTCCGTGCGCTCCAACTTGCATGTCATGCTCAACGCCACCGTCACCAGGGTGCTAATCAACCAGACCACAAGGCAGGCGGACGCGGTCGAAGTTAGGAACAACTATGGTGGCACTGAAGTTATCTTCGCTAATAATGAAATTATCTTAAGGTTGGTTCATGTTTAGTACTAGCTTCTGCCAGTAGCTTGTTTATGGCTAATTTATGGTTCTATAGATCAATACAGTGTAACCTATCTGTATACCAAATTATAACCATAGCTTCTGTCCGTGTCTTTATGGCTAATATATGGTTCTATTGATCAATACAGTGTATCCTATCAGCTAATAGCCTATCTGTATAATTCCATCGAAAACCGTTCAGTAGTTGCGACGTGATAGACAAAAACATTCAAACACCCAAACATCGAAACGCCCAAACTTTCACTTTTATAATATAAGTATGATAAGATTTTTAAGAAAAAATAATTACAGCTTTTAATTAAAAATAATGTTTGTATATAATCAAGTGAACCTAATAAATTTCACAAATCTGTAGGTAACTTTCTTGTATAATGTAGGTATATTATGATTGCGAGTAATTTGTGTGCTGTTTGTATACCTTTTCCTAATATTACTAGTATTAAAAGTAACCGCAAACTTTATTAAAAGTAAACGCAATCAACAATCACATTAACATAAAGATCGATAAATTTATTTCTGCTCTTATGTATTACTATATTAAAATAGACAGTTACGAATTTTTATCCGACGACCCGATGGGCGTAGTGGGTGTGGAAATGGTTATTTGCGCCGGAGGGTGTGGGTTCGATACCCACGAGTAGAAAATTATAATTTTTATTTATAAAACATTGTAATTTTCTACTGTCTGGGTGTTCATTTTTCTATAGTAGATTAGAAAAAATAGAATAGAATAGAAAATATATAGTATGTATGTATTTACAAAAAAGGTATGTTTATGAATGTCTATCACTTATCTAGTTTCCATAGTTTGGGACTAGATGGCGTTGTGTTAAATGTCCAGGCATATTTTATTTAAAAACTCTAACTACGTTTTTCAGTGGTGGTGCAGTAGCGACCCCTCAGATCCTACAACACAGTGGTGTAGGAGATCCTGAGGTCCTCTCCCGGGCCGGAGTTCCCCTGGTCCACAAACTACCAGGCGTTGGCCGTAATTTACACAACCACGTGACTCATTTCCTGAGCTTCCAAATGAACGACAATAATACTGCACCTCTCAACTGGGCAACAGCTATGGAGTATCTTCTGTTCAGGGATGGGCTGATGTCTGGAACAGGTTAGTTTCAAAGCCTCATAGAAGCCTTTTGTGTGTATCTCTTTCTCTGTAATTTGTGTGCTATATAAAAATATTTATTCTTCTTAAAGTTCTTACTTTCTGTTTCTTAAATCTTGAATAATTTTTTTTGTTGATTAAACTAACTTTAAGTGGCAATATGCAATGGTAATTGTGGTTGATTATTCCTTTTAAATATATAGCCAGTGACAACACATTAAAAAACAATTCATTTCCTACCTATATCTATAGGTCCATTATTGATAATGAAACTAAATTGATCTCTCGAAACAGTTTTTTTTTTAGCAAAAAATAGGTCCTCAAGTGATAATTTTGTTTTTATAGGTATATCTGAAGTGACAGCATTTATAAACACAAAATACGCAAATCCAGAAGAGGACAACCCCGACATTCAAATGTTCTTCGGAGGATTCCTCGCAGACTGCGCCAAGACCGGCATGGTGGGGGAGAAGCTTGGAGACGGTTCTAGAAGCATCCAGATGTTCCCAGCGGTACTGAGACCTAAGAGCAGAGGTAGCATAGAGATCGCTAGCAATGATCCGTTTGAATACCCGAAGATCTATGTTAAGTAAGTATTTGAATTAGTTCGAAGCTGTTATAAGAGAAAAATAGACAATATGAAAACTTCGTATTGGAAATCTTTGGGGGAGGCCTATGTCCAGCAGTGGATGCCCTAGGCTGAAATGACGATGAAAACTTATTATTTTTCCGAACTGTTAAACATCAAATCTAATGTATACCTACAGTACTATACGTAAAAGTATGTGCGTTATAAACTTACCATAATTTATATTATTGAGTCTTTAAAGTTCTTAGAACATAGAAATAAGTTTTTAACGTAGAGGTTAAAAACCCAACTGATTTATTCCTAAAGTTCCATAGTTCAGAATTTTGCAACTTCATATTTTTCTGAATAAAATTATTTTACAATAGCAATTTTTCTTCACAGCTACTTAACCCATCCAGACGACGTAAAAGTCCTGATCGAAGGCATCAAATTCGCGATCAAGCTCTCAGAAACCAAGGCTCTGAAGAGATACGGAATGAAACTCGACAAAACGCCGGTCAAGGGCTGCGAGCAGTACAAATTCGGGTGTGATGCGTATTGGGAGTGCGCGGTTAGGATGCAGACCGGGCCGGAGAACCACCAGGCCGGCTCGTGCAGAATGGGTCCGAGGGGAGATCCTTGGGCGTGTGTGGACAATTTGCTGCAGGTTAGTAATATCGTCTAGAGACTAGCTTAGGTTAATGATGATGCGTACTGAGAGGGCGCGGTCAGAATGCAGACCGGGCCGGAGAACCACCAGGCCGGCTCGTACAGAATGGCTCTGAGGAGAGATCCTTGGGCGTGTGTGGACAATTTGCTGCAGGTTAGTAATTCTATAGTCTAGCTTACGTAATAAGGTTAATAATAATGCGTACTGGGACGCTCGGGCAAATAAATAAATATTCCTGGACATTTAACACAACTGTACTTAATGTACTCGTTTCGGTATTGGAGTACATTAAAATAAAATAAATAAATAAAAATACATTTATTGCAAACACCACATAGTAACACACATTAGGATAAATATAAGATAATTACGCAGAAAAAATAAATAAAAACTAAAACTAGACCAAAAGTATACAACAATATTAAGAACAGTTAAAAAAAACTAATAAAACAAGATTTAGGGTAAGACACTGTGCGGCTGTTGTCAAAGGGAGCTGACTCAGCTATATGCTGCGATGAAGGGCTCATTCGCAGCACTGGTTTTCAGTAGCCCCCAGTGACTATTGAAGTTGGTATAAAAGCACTAGGCTGATAAATGACTCGGATTTGGAAGTGATACATATGCTTAGGAATTGTGAAGTCGTGACACCACATAGGTACCTACATTACAGTATTACTATAGTAATGCTGTGGGTATTCAAAAACTATAACATTGTGAGAAAGTCTATCATGATGTAGTATCGTATGAAATGTTATCTATATATATATATATACATTCCAGGTACAAGGCATAGACCGTCTCCGAGTAGCAGACGCGAGTGTGATGCCGCGCGCCCCGTCCGGTAACACAAATGCGCCCACCGTCATGATTGGTGAACGAGCTGCTGACTTCATCAAGAGACGGTGGTTGGGACACCAGAATGTGAGTCAACTTATAATATAAATATGTATAAATATTCAGGGACATCTAGTCCCAAACTAAGCAAAGCTTGTACGGTGGGATAGACATACTTATACATACTTTTCATTTGTAATTACATAAATACTATACATATTCTTCACATCATAATTTCTACTCGTGGGGATCGAACCCACATCCACTGCGCTAATCGGGTCGTAACGAGTATGATCTGTTTTAATAGTATTTATCTACTATCGGTAACGTGATCTCTTTATACGTTTTAGTTCGGTTATTTTAGGTTATTTAATGACTAACTGTTCCGCACGGCTCCGCTCCCGTAGTTATATAGCCTATGTTACTCTGTTCTCTTTTTTTTTATTGTTGGTAGAGTTATTGTATACAAATATACTGGTAATAAAAAACGGATGGGAATAATATAAATAAGTAGAAAAGGTGAAGTGAGAAATAAATTATATAGGTGACTCAATACAAGATGTTTAATTCACGTCTTTTATAGACTTACTAGAAAATAAGAATGTTTATGCATACAATTGCGAGAGGTCACTCTTATCCCATGATAATGAAAACAAGACTACGATTACAAATTTATAATTCATATAGATTATAGATAATATGTTATGTCTTATAATATTATCAGTTCCTACATTCAATAAGTTTAATGTTGAATCAAGTAGTCACGACAATTTATTAGTCATATAAAATATGTTACAGATGATATTTTTATTTATAATTTTTCAATCATAATAGAAGTGGCGCCTCCTCCACCATTACAAGTAGTAGCTAAACCCTTTTCTCCTTTTTTCAACACGTGACATAAGTGTCCAACTATCCTCGACCCAGACATCCCAATAGGATGGCCTAAACTCACTGTACTCCCATGAATATTAATCTTTGACGAATCCAATCCTAAGATTTTTTGATTAGCAATACCAACTAAGCTAAATGGTTCATTGATTTCCCACAGATCAATCTCACTTTGGTTAACTCTAGTTTTTTCTAATAACTTAGGAATAGAGATCGAAGGCGCGATAGGAAAATCGATAGGATCACGTTCTCCGTCAGCGTAACCAAGGACACGAGCTAGAGGTTTCACTCGCAATCTTTTTGCTGCATCTGATGTCATCATAACCAACGCAGCTCCTCCATCATTTAAAGCAGCTGCATTGCCAGCCGTGATCGTCCCATTCTCTTTCTGAAATGAAGGCGCCAATTCTCTAAAAGTATCATAATTTATCCGTTTATATTCCTCATCTTCAGCAAATATGACGAAGTTTCCCCTTTTCTGTGGCACAGGAACCGGTACGATTTCATCAGCAAAGATCTTATTTTTATAAGCAAGTTCAGTTTTTCTGTATGTATCTATAGCATGATCGTCTTGTTCTTCCCTTGAAATATTGAGGTTCTTAGCTACATTTTCACCGCAATCTCCCATATGTATTTGATTGTACACATCTGTGAGTCCATCGTATAAAATGCCATCTACTAATTTCATTCCTCCGTATGGTGTTTCTCCTCTTTTTAAATAGAAGGGTATATTTGACATAGATTCCATGCCACCAGCTAGAACAACATCTTGGGTGCCTGTTTGTAAGCATTGAGTTGCGAGTAAGACAGATTTTAAACCCGATGAACAAACTTTATTAACGGTCGTACAAACGGTGCTCGTTGGTAATCCAGCAAACATTGCCGCTTGTCTAGCTGGAGCTTGACCGAGGTATGCAGAACAAACATTTCCCATGTACACCTGAAAATTCAATATAAAATATCAGTTTTAATTATAAGTACAATGTACATAATGTCCATTGACTAAGATCATAACATTAAAAATATCCTAAATTAAAACATCATAATAACACTTTTTGTTCCTTCTCCGAATTTAGGGCTTCGATGATCTTCAATCGGAATTCAATTTTGACTACAAATTATAATATTCCAGTATGATAGTAAATAAGTTTATAATGTGATTTAAAAAAATTCCTTAAGCAATACGTACGATTAGTGAAAATAAATAAGTGTATAGTAGACGTGTTTCTTACCTCCTTTATTTCATCCTTCGCTATGCCAGCCCTTTCGACAGCGGCTTTCACGGCTATAGCACCCAATTCTGTAGCAGACACATTAGCCAAGCTTCCTCTGAATGACCCTATCGGTGTTCTCACTGCTGATACTATCACCACCTCGTTGAGGCTAATCTTTGATGACGTCATATTTTTTCGACTATACTTCCAACAGAAAATACTTCCTATGACTCCAGTTTTATGGATATACTGACGATACGCATGGAACAATGATCAATAATGTAGGATTGCGTTCACACTACCGCTGATGTACGTAGATTCGTATCTCCTTTAAAAAAAATCCTACTAAAAGGAAAGAACTATTTATATGATCTAGTAATGTATGTTTAAAATGTTAAATCGAATAATCCCTTGCAAAATTTAAATTCTTTATTTTAATTGAGTCAGGCATTCTCCTTAGTTCAATAGTAACATTATGTAGACTACTAGTTTGTATGCTTACAGTATTCAATTAAAATGTATTGTCTTTAATTTTGATTTTATTACATAGTAATCGATTAGTACATTGATATTGATTTATTTGCGTCTTAACTGCATTCGTTCTTGCGCAAATGTACGCGAAGCCTTACAATCTATTTTTAGCCTATCATTTATTGTTCAACTGCATCATCATCAGTTCCGGATTGATCTAGTGCAGGGCCCCTAGTAAATGATGTGGGGTTTCAGATCAAGGTTTCAAAAAGGACACAACAAATATTGGCTAAGTTCAAGTCCACGTATTAAATCGCCAAAACCTTATCTCTCATTTTGTTTCCATACAAAAAGGCTACGTCCTTGATAGTGTATTTTATTACAGAACAAAAACCGTACATACGTACGTTAATGATTGATAATTGATTAAACCCTTTATACATAAGTAAAGAAAAAAAGATTGTCGTGTTATGCGGCTGAATTTTGTTTCTATGTCAGGGTCAGGCAAAAGGCAAAGCAAAGGTACTTTTTTTAACGTGAGGAAATCCTGCATTAACCCTCGGGGAAGACAGTAAGGTTATGTCAGACTCTTACTGAAAAAACTCTCACAAAAACCTCACAGTGGCCTACTTCTGTGCCAAGAAGTCGAGGGTTCCGGGAAAAGCAAAGGTATTAGGTTTACTTGAGAAAATGAGATATGGAAAGGATTTTTAAAGGAGTGTGTAGCGGGCCATTTGCGTAGCTATGGTGCCAGTAGTAATTGCTGATATGTGGTCAATCCGGGACTGGCTGTCATTGAAATATCTGAGCATAGTACTTATTGTACTATTACGTTGTAGTATTCTAACGCTTTGCTCTACCACAGTAAATATAAGATAATGTTTTTCGATAAATTTGTAAATTATATTCGAAAAGAATATTAAACCAGTTTCTACTATCTCGTTTTTATTGGGATAAAAACACTTCAAGAAGTTCACTAGTAAAAATGTTAAGTACAGGTCTAAGGTTAACAACAAAACTAATGTTTTCACTTCTTGTACTTTATAACCCCAATATTTTCGTAGAATCTTTACATAATTATTTAACTCTAGACTTTAGAGAGCGTAGTTTGGTTAGGTTAGTGATAAGGTGGTGAAAATTATAACGTGATTCAATAAATTGTAATTTTTTACTGTCTGGGTGTTTATTTATGTAGTAGGTAGTATCTATCAGTAACATTTTTTCCACAGCTTTGCTTAGTTTGGAACTAGATGGCGTATTGTTAATGGTCCAGGAATATTTTATTGATTTTAATTAAACCTACCCTTCTTTTTTCAGGTACCCTACCAAAGCGACAACCAAGGGGGTATTTCGAACATACTGAGTGTCAGTGAGAGTCGGTACCCTGGCTGGCAACCGTGGCTATAACTGTAGTATTGTTTACGTTTATACCGTAGTTACCATTATACCAGCACCTGCTCTTGAGTTACGCTTGTAGAATAATTATACTATTACTAGCCACGCCCCGCGGTTTCAGCCACGGTGTGTGTTATTCTGGATCCATACGTGTATATTATGTATACCAAGTCTCGTGTGAGTAATAAACACACATCCATCCATACTCACAAACGCATTTATAATATTACTAGGATAGTGAAATATAGATACTTCGAATACTCAATATTTTAATTATAATAATAAGAAAAATAAAAAGAATATACCTATTTAGCAGAGGGTAAAATAATCAGTAAGAAGTAAAGGTAAAATTTGGGGATGACATAATAATTTTAAACTGGAAACAGCAAGATATGATGACATTAGTGAAAATAAAACATAATACATATCTTATCTATACTTATTTGTTTCTAGGAAATAGAGATTATTCTATGACCGTAACTCATGCTAGAGGTAAAGTACAATAACTGTTCAGAAATTATTTATTAAAAAAAAAATGTTCTACAGATTGGTACAATTTTTAATTAATATGAAATTGATTTAAAAGAGAGATTTAATATATGTAAATGTTTGTACAAATACTCGTTAGAACTTAGAAGTAGGATATATTTATATATTTTTTAGTGTAAGTTATGGTTAATATTTTTATAGTATAATGTTATGGATGTTTGTACGCTGGACAACAAAAGTGCTTTAACAATGAGTTATTAAAAAAAACAAACTGTTTACTATGAGCTATTGCTACTGTTTAATTTTATAACATTAGCAGAAAGCTGGGTTCGCTTATAGCAATTACGATACTAAATTTTCAGTAAAGTAACATATAGTTTTGCAGATATACGCTATGTATTTTTGGTAGACTCTTGAAAACAATTATTTAATAAATAATTATGCAGGCAGGATTAAGAATTGTAATGATCAATATATTCCGAATGTATGTGGTATAGTTAATAATTTATAGGTATCTAGTATACTTTTAGATATTTTATTAGTTCAGTATTTCCTAGTTACCAGAATGTTATCATTTCGTATAAATTATGTAATGGCCACCGAGTTGAGAAGTTAAAATTCTTCATATAATTTATATTCCAACTTATTTATTAATATTGGATTCCTTAGAATAAATATCATATTTTATATACAAATATTTACAAATCAGAAGAATACAATATAGGTATTATTCTGTTTTGGAATGCAATAATCATAAAAAATTTGATTGTGATTAATTTATTTGGTTTTTTTTTGTATGAAAGATTTTTAATGCATTGTGTAGTAAGCCAGTGTTATTTACAATAAACAATATTTTTTATATAAACAGTTTACTTATTGTTTACCTTTGATATAAATAAATCTATTTTAATAGTCGTTATATTATTTACTGCATTTCTTTAAATTAAGCCATTATGGAGATAAGTTAGATTTCATCGGTAATAGCAGAGGAAAGAATCATAAAATTTTGACAGGACCTGACAGAAAAGACATTTGACCCTTTTTCAAATGTCTTTTCTCGGGCTACAAACAATCTCTGTAATATTTATTCAAAACGGTTCAGTAGTTTAGGCGTTAAGAAACAGGCAGCCACTTTCCCGTTTATAATTTACACAAAAGGATAACCCATTTTCAAGTTAATTAAACCAGATCAGTATTGCAAAATATTTATTTACAGAATTAAAACAAAGCCATATCTTAATAAATTAGAACTGTTGGTCATCTACGTCAAAATGGACTCCAATCTGCTTCCGAATCTCATCTTCTAGTTTAGCAAAAAGGAGACTGTCCTTGTGGGGTACACGTGGTGACTCGAGCAGTCCTAAAAAGACAAATTAATGATAATAGCTCCAAACTATCTCCAAAGTTAAAACTGTGTCTCGGGGGCCAGTTTATTTCCAAGTACAATGATACACAGTAGGTACTCACGGTAGACAAACAAGAGAAAACCAATTAAAAAATACATCCATACATCAAAAGTAACGTTATTATCATTAAACTAATATTTGTGATTGCTTAACCGAGAAAAGTTATTCGTAACTTATAATGGGAGAAGCAAGAGACCAAGGCATTAAGAAGATCAGATATCGAAATAGTTGGAAATGTAATACTCGTCAAGCCACAAAACGTAACAAATGAAAGAAAGTTAAATAAAACACGAGGACTCAACTATAAAAGAAGACCTCAACTATAAAGAAACCACTGAGGAAAGAAGAAGAGAAGAATTTTTATTATATGCCAGAGCATGCAAATGAGCAAGTGGGCCACGTGACGACGGTTGCGATAAATTCAGTAATTCTTGCGATAAAAGTATCCTAATCATACTTAGGTAGGGTCAATACCCTACCTAAGTATGATTAGGATACTTTTATTTTGGTAGCAATCTACCTAAGTACGAGATTTCATCCAAATTTAAAATTGAGGAGTGACACACAAACATTCAAAACATTTAAATATGAAAACATCCAAAATTTCACATTTATAAAACTAGTAGGATAGTAATAACGTCCTCCAGCACTAAAAAAAATATTTCCTCGATAGTATAAAACTACACATATGAATACATACTTAAAACTGATCGTTAAATTATAATTATTTTCGTCTAAAAAATTTTTTCTTTAATTATTTAATCAATTCTTGTTTTAAATTCTTGAACAGATCCTAAAATCAGTAGAATATTTACCTTGTTTAATACACCTCATCACTTCAAGGGCTTCATAGACTAAACCAGGGGTATTCTCATAGTTGTATTTGATGGGAGACGAGTGGAAAGAGAACTTCTCGACCTTGCCATCCACGTGGATGAGGGTGTCCGGTATGTGGAAGGGGTCTTCGAGCTGGAAGAACAAAACTTATGAAATATAGAAAAGAAAGAGGGTAAAGTCACAGATAAGATAATAAAAGGCAGATGGAGTGTTCCAAAGACTCGAGTTACGCTATCTACTCGTAGGTACACGTGTATCTGTGTGAGTGAAATTTGAAAATTACGAAGCCTTCGTGACGTGTTGTGGCAAACTAGACGAACATTTTTGTATTTGCTTTTAAAATTTGTATTTGCTTTTCGGCGTTACTTGAATCTTCGGCCGCACTGAATCTGACTTTTATTCTCTAATTTGTGGGTAAGGTATTAAACTTGTGGCGATTTATCCCACTTCCTTTACTTAAAGTCATTAACTATAATGTGTATATTAAAAACAATTAAGTTGATGTACCTCGCTCCCATTTTAAGAGACCTCACATTCTTTATATCATCTTGATGCGTGATCTTTAATTTAGGGGTCTTAAAGTAGATGAAAGTAGTGCTGATATTTAAGGTTCAGGATATTATGATAAAAGATAAGAGTTAGACAGAAATGGGCAGTAGGTATAATCTTTATATTTTTAAGTTAAACCTCAGATAATTAACAGAAACTTGTATCATGGTCAACGCCTTATTCCATACTTAATAAAAAATAGTATCGTTGGCTGGTAGTATAGACGAAGATCAGACAGTCAGTAATTTTGTAAATATACACAATCAATCTAAAACTAATCGTAGCTTTTTCCTTGGTCTGTGATCTAACGTTTAACACCACTCTCCTGCCCTCAGAATGCAGGCTCCCCAACTAAGACACGGATGGCCTAGAAGACGTATTCTGCGGGCTGGTAATATAAATACCGAGGTCAACTTACTGTAGCTTTTCCCTTAGTCCCATACACCGTCGCCTTATTCCATAGCCTCACATCTGAGCTGACATTGAGCACTGCTCTCCTGCCCCCGGTATACACCAGTATGATCGTGGAGGTCACATCAACGCCCTCCTCGTTCAGGCTGCCCACAGCCGTGACACGGATAGGCTCGTCTTTGAAGACGTATTGTGCGAACTGAATGTTGTAGATGCCGAGGTCCAAGAGCGCACTGCCACCGAGGTCTTTCTTGCTGAAAAAATATAATTATCTAGAGTGTCTTGTAAATTTGTGAACTAATGCAATGGACTTGCTCAAAAACGCTGCAATGAAAAAGCATTTTTTTGTATTTATGAAGTGTCAAGATTAATATAATTTCGTTGACCTGTGAGGTAGCTACCTGGATACAAAATTATCTGTTAGAATACCAAGTCCAGATGACTAAGATGCAATATAAAATTATGTCTTTTAAGAAATTTTAAGCCCTATTTTTCAAGTAACACTATTATTATGTGGTATTATAAATAAAAGCTTTTTACCTAATACCTTGTTATCATTTACTTAAAAAATATATTTACCTAAGCCGATCGCGATGAGCAATAACATCTCCAAAATTGACTTCAATGAATTTCACGTCACCCAATTTGCCAGAGTTGATTTCCTTCTCCATCGCTATGTAGGATGGCGAGAATCTGGACCACACAGCCTCCATCAAGAAGAGTTTCTTCTGCCTGGCGAGGTTGATCAAACTCTCCGTCTGTTTGTAATTCATGCATAGTGGCTTCTCGCACAAGACGTGCTTGCCGCAAGATAGGAAGAGTTTTGCCAGCTCGTAGTGCTGGGGATTGAGAGATGCTATGTAGGCGACATCTGGAAAAAAAATTGTTTTGTGTATTATAGGGAGATAGCCCTGTTTCCTGCATTTTACACATCAAGTTATTAATCATTTGGTCTGATCATCTCAGATATAATTAATGTATATTTTTCCAAAATAATCGACCACCTCATTGGTTTGGCGGTTAGCACGAATTCAGCAAAAATACATTTGAACATAGGATAAGTTTTCGTTTGTAATTTTTCAAAAAATCTGGGTTTTGAATGAGAAGGGATAGAGGACCTAACTTTATTTAGCTATGTTTTTATTGGACTTTTGTTTCATAAGTCTAAGAGTTCATTATGCCATACCGATTGAATTATTTTCACATATTCACATGCGATAAGATTACGTCAATGGGTTTCATTATGTAATTATTATTTAATAAAAAATATTTATTACATTTATCGATGGAGTCAAAAGTTAAAAACAAGTTATAACTGATAATCGTTTTGTTATCACCTGTCTTAAGAGGTCTTATCGAGTGACCTCCAGTATGTTATCTTTTTATGGGAGAACAACAAGCGAGACATCTAATCTCTACTTGGAGTTAATGATAATTGATACCCCTGAAATCTCGTTTTAAGTAATAGCCATTTAATATTTCCGTGACGGTTCCCTTGCTCATTTCTTGTTTATTCGATATCCACATATACTTCGACTTTTATATAAGATAATAGCTGATTCCCGCGGCTTCGCTACCGTAGCAAAATTTTATATATATAGCGGATAGCCTACTCGTGGATAATGTAGCCTTCGAATGGTGAAATTAATTTGCAAAATCGGTTCAGCCTATTCATTACAATCAAAGAAACGAACTTAGTTTTTCTCTTTATAATATTAGTGTAGAAGATTCGTTATTACATTCCCAATAGGCAATAAAATGATGTTCTAAAATGGCTTCGAAGAAGGAAGTAAAAGGGACTTTTAAGTATGTGTTATAGAGTCTCTACTCTGACTTGGCGTGTGTTGCCCTTGCCATGCGTAACTTGGACTTATTTAATTCTACAACTTTACAGTAACTCAAGATCTATTCGCATTTGCTAACTATTTTATCTATCCTTTGGATTATCGAATTTAAATAACGATATAACTCAATGATGACTACTAGATTTTTTAATTTCTAACTAATTTTCGTATATTTCAAGACGAACAATTTTTCTTTTAACCTCTTTAAATAACGCTTGATAAAACTTCTTCACTCTGTAAGTCAAGCCGGTATACACATCCCTATTGGCCATACAAAACAGAATATAAGAAAGAAAGTTTTATTACATCTATATTTTATATTATTTCCTAGGGTAAAAAAAAATTCTCACCGATATCATTACTCTTTGCCATAGCTTCATAACTGGTAAACACTTTAGGAATGCTATGTATTTTGGCGAACTCCTCCGCGCGCTTCTGATCCCGCGCCGCGACGGCGACGATAGCGCCATCTCCCTTGTCGGGGAAGGAGTTGAAGGCGTTCGTGAAGTCGTGCGCGATCTTAGCCGCACTTACTATTCCCCAGCGGATCGGCATCTAAAGTAAAGAAGTTTGTGATAAAGAATGCGTTTTCTAAACATTGCTAGATAACTAATATGAAAGAAAGAAAGTTTATTCCATATACAAGTAGGAAGAGAGAAATACCGACAATGAAAGTAAAATAAGAAGGAAAAAAATACAATGCATGATAATAATAATAATAACTATTATCTTACGATGCAAAAGGCAGCTATCCAGAATACATGCAGGATAGTACGAAAATTTTTATCTACTGACTCTGAATCTCCGTAACAACCATTAGTATCCTATACAAAAACTAGCGGTCCTTGGTGGTTCTGCCCGCACCGCTAGTTAAAATCCCTAGAAATGGGAGAAAATAAATAGATAAAAATAATAACAATTAAAAGCATTGAAAAATAAAGAAACTTATTAGCCAAATTCTATCGTTGCATATGGAAAGGGTGGGCGCTCGGCATTTGCTACACCAACATAAGGTAGATGCAGCGCCGGTTTTCAGTGGCACCATTCATTCATTGGCATTTGGGGTGTCAGTGAAGCTGTACGCAAATGTAAAAATATTTTTCAAATAAAATGTAGCCTATAAGTAGCACCTAATGTTGATCATCAGCAAATGAATTTTTAACAAAATCTGCCTAGTGGTTTTACGTGATTGACGCACATACGAACAAATAAACAGACAAACAGAAAAACTAATTTCTATAGGTACATGGTTGCGGGGTCTATAAAAGTTGTATATTGCATAGCAAATACTCTTTTTTTAAATATTCAAAATATATAAATGGTCTTGTTACTGTTTTATTATATGTATGGAGAGGTTTTTAAATTCAAACAGTCGTTCATTAATGCTATTATGATCTAAAATATTTTTTGTGACATTTTTTGATTATTTGAAAATTTTACTAAAATGAATTTAATGATATAGAATAGAATTCGAATTAGTTAACTTACGATTTTGTCAAGATGAAAGCAACCTCCTTCATTCAATGGTACAAAATAACTGCCGTGTTTTTATAAATCTTCCGATTATATCCTACTCAAATTAAAGATAAGAATGAAATGTTTACATAGTTTTTGATGATGAGTATAGGCCCAAATAAATAAATAAAAGTTCGGAAATTCCTAATGTTTAAAATGTCAGTGAAGGAATATAAAGAAAGTTCATAACAAAAGTGCGTCTACTGATTTGCATCGTACGTATCGCATTTTACAAATCATGAAGTTGTTCGATAATCTGCATTTGTTTTAATGACTATCTTACTAATTTAATTAATGTGAAAGTTTAGTAGTTTGTATGATAATCACGCCGGAACTGACGGAATTCGATGTAGTTTCGTACATCATAATCTATACTAATATTATAAAGCTGAAGAGTTTGTTTGTTTATTTGTTTGTTTGTTTGAACGCGCTAATCTCAGAAACTACTGGCCCGATTTGAAAAATTATTTTAGTGTTAGATAGCTCATATAACGAGGAAGGCTATAGGCTATATATCATCCCGATATTCCCACGGGAGCGAAGCCCTGGTGCGCAGCTAGTAAATTATAAATAGGTCTATTGATCTATAATCTTTAGATTTCAAAATTAACGCGAACGAAGCCGCAGGCAGAATATAGTGCTTTATAAGCAAAACCTTAATAAATGTGGTAAGTCGTTCTTGAAATTACTTCATTTTTCTGCAGCATATCCATTAATGCGTGTGAGCCATCATCAAGTATTTTTTTGATGAAAAATATGGACACTTATGTAGGTACTCTCGCCTATACATATAATAAAACAGTAACCGAACCATTTCTGTACATTGAATATTTTTCAAAAAGAGTAATTGGTATGCAACATGTATGTTCTATAGATACCAAAACCATGGTTAGGTTTTTACCAATTTTTTTTTTCTGTTTGTCTGTTTATCTGTTTGTCTGTTTGTCTGTTTATCTGTTTGTATGTTCGTCAATCACGTAATAACCACTGGGCAGTTTTTGATAAAATTGCACATGCTGATAGACCAATATTAGGTGCAACTTAGAGGCTACATTTTATTTGAAAAAAATAATTTTAGGGGTGGCTCTCCATACATGTAAACGGAGGGTAAAAAAATTAATTCGCGAGTACATCATTAAATTTGATGTCATTAGATAGGTTTTTAAAAATGAAATAGAGGTTTCTAAATGCGTTTCTTGCTAAATCAAATATTTTTTGAAATATACGCTTCTAAAGTCGTCAAAATGTCATACCACGTGACAATGTGAGATTTTGGTTGACGCGCGGTCATGTCTTTTTATACTCTTAACGAACAGATACGGTAAAAACATGCAATAAATTCTCAAAAACCTTAAAAAAATAACTAACTATCCGCCCACGGCTTCGCTCGCCTGTGCTACAATTTTCTGTATTTGGAAGAGCGTGCACTTTGAGATTTTGGTGAAACCTATTTCCATAGAAAATTATAAAAAAGCACTATAGACATGCGCATATATTATCAGCGGTTCTGCGACCGTATTTTTTTTTAACTTTTGTTGTGCGCCTCTTAAAAATACTTTTAAATATAAACCTAAAATAAATACTGTCTTTGGAAACAAAAGAATAATATTTAACATAGCGCCACATTGGACGGCGAGTTGGCGAATATAATTTTGTATTTCTTAGTAATGTATGTATTTATATTATTCTGTGAAACATCTGAAATATTAACATATTGTATTATTCGAAGTGTGGTTTTGGAACTTATATAATATTGATATACAGTACATATGTATAACATACTCTAGGTTGTTTTAATTTTCTTATTTTTGGGTCTTTTGGAAATCCTTCCGTTTTTACTACTACCAGGAACTTAATGACGCGTTGTTTCGAGGCCGAATATTATTTCTCTAATCTCTATTTATTTTCTTTGACATACATTTTGGGTCAATACACTGCGTAAATTGGATTTACGCAGTTTTTATGTCTATTATCAAATGTCATATTATTTTTTATCTGCACAAAAAGACTTAAACCATAATGAATCTGTGGCAGTTAAAATCCAAACGCCAATCGGGAAAGTGCAAACGCCAATTGCCAAACTTCAAAATCACCAATCACCATACCATTTATATTATATACTTATATCTATTGACGGTCATCGTTTGATCAATATTAATTAAAACTAAACGAAGGTACACACCCCAGGGCCCTTTATCAGTCCTAATTTGAAACGACACCGTGACTATTTTATAATATTCAGTGCATTTTAGTAAAAAGTATAGAAACATACTTTCAAATCAATTGGTGTGTGTAACGAGGAATCGTGTTACAGGTTGGTTCTATCTATTTTAATTAATAAGCATTTAGCAAAAGTGTTTCCCGGAGTAATGTAGTCAAGGCAGATTTGTTCCAGGTGCGTTAGTCGTGCCCGAAGCCATTTTCGTGGGGCGGCGTCTATCATTTGTTCTTACTAGCAGTTTTACAAAAGACTTTGCTCTGTGTTATGTCGGAGCAAGTTTCTTGCAAACCTGCAACATTCCTCGATTATAAATCCGTGTGACCGTCAATGATGTATTTTAGGAATTACACGCATTTACATCTAGCGATGGTAAAAATCCAATTGTGTTGTGTCAATGGATTTTTAGAATTATCGCAGTGTGTAAATGTACACCTACTTTCTTTACACGTTGAAAATACTTTGTAATATATGTTGTGATATAGCAAGTAGTTCAGTTGCTGGAGATCATCTTCAATGTCCTCAATAGCTCATATTAAATATTGTACAGTCTTCATATAATTTTCAAAACCTTGCTATGATTTAATACAATGTTGCTTTTCTCATC
>LQNK01002013.1:103971-115870 GCA_001586405.1 Phoebis sennae
AAATAAATAGGTAATAATAATAGAAAGAGTGCTGCCAAAGTAATTTACATGATTATTATATTACTACTTAAATGATAGAGCGATTCAATATATTTTATAAAAAATACACACGTTTTACACATTTGCGATCATCTCGATGTTATTAATTATAAACACATTTATAAATATATCTTTCAAATCTGTCGGGCATTTTAGTCAAAATATATTAATAATTAATTATTATTATTGTACATTGAATTTTGTATTATGTTCAGTCATTCTGTTAAAAAACATTTTACTAAAAATCCTGTAATTAGCCTTATTACTTTAATGTGTTAGAATATCTGTAACGCCGTTGGTATTTATTGCAATAAATAAATAATTTCAGTCGCTGCATCCCCACATTCTCTCCTGGGGTTCCCTCCTTCGTCTCTACGGTTCTCGATCCATAAAAAGCTGCAAAGAGAAGAAGTTAGAAGAGCAACAAATTACGCTTCTACAAGATAAAGCGAGACGGAATGAGCCCAACTACGCAGTACTTGATAAACTGAGAAATGAGATGCTGAAACTGAGAGCGAGGGATGAAGCTGTAGTTCCTATTGGTACTTTGATGTTAACTGAAGACCTGCCTACGCATTCTGGCTCGAATTTGAATAATGTGGATCTGTAAATAATAAATTATTTGGGACTAAGTTTTTGTGAACGTTGAGTGTAAGTAGGTGCAGAGTAAGCGGTGATCAATGTTTGTTGTGTTGGTAGGTGATCTATGAACAAAAGTAAATGGTTTTTCTTTTTTTCGTTTCGTTCACGTGGGATTTCCGGGATGAAAGCTTCACCGGCTTTAAACAATCTCTGTTCAAAATTTCATCCAAATCGATTGTGGATCGACAGACATATAAACAGACAGATTTACTTTCGTATTTCGTATAATCCTTATTTTAATAAGGATTTTAGTGAGTCAAAGCACTTTTGATAATTCTTACATCAATATTTTTTTTTATTAATTAGGGCCCTAAAAAAAAGATAGTACCTTAATCTAATTACAATCTAGCCTACAAGACTAATAAGTAATTTCTCTCTAACCTAAATTACTACAATAAAATTATTCTACGATAGTGTCATAGAAGTCAGTTAATGTGCTTCGTTGAAAAGTTTTAAAATTCAATTGGCTGTTTCCAGATATACTTTCGATTGATATTTTCACACCCGCGCTCTATACTTATTTATACCGCACAGTTTTCTTTTGAAAATTATAATTAAAAATGTTGTATTTAACTATGTCAAGTACTATCAATGTGCAATTTTTGATAATGCAGAAATATGGTGTAAAAAATCTAAATTTTATTATTATATCGATAAAATTTGCAACATTAATGCATCTATAGTTATTTAAATCAAAATATTTTGTATTCATATGTAGTTTGTAAACTTGTTATTTTTTTGACAATCGTTAATGGAGATACGGGTTCTGGTTCGAATATATTTTGTTGTTTTCAAATAATAAACTCGAATATTATCCATCTTTGAAGAAGACTAGTTATTGCGTTGCGTCGCAACACTGCGTCATCGCATCAACGCAATGAATATAAGTGTAAGTAACCGTTCTATTCTATATTAAATAATTCTGTGACGTTTTATACATACGTTTTATGCTATGCCTCATAAATGCGATGCATCATCACACACAATATTTCAACGGATCAAGTTATAAGAGCAAGAGATTGTTTGCGTCAACGCAACGCAGATGTGGCATACAAGATGATGCGTTGCGACTACGCAACGCAACGCAGTAATGGAGCCTCTCCCTTAAAAGATTACAGAGTTAAGATTGTATATACAAAAATTGTTTTGTAAAACCTGTATTAAATAAAATACTTAATAAGACGGATACATTATTTCACGCTATAAAGTGCTTGAAACGTTGGGTTTAATAATAATGTATAATAAACCGCGTTTAAAATCCTTTAAAAAGCATTTTATTTAATATGGAAAGTACTCGTATTTAAACAAACACAAGATCATACTAAAATCTGTATTGTTAATAACCGACATAGGATAGCTATGTAACATTATAATATTAGTATATAAGTACGACAAGTTTCATATTCTGAAACATTTTGAAATTACTTAAACGTAACAAACAATCTTGCATTTACCACAGTCAATAGTATTATTAGTGTTAACATATTAAATATGTGTAAATGTGGTACAATTGTACTTTATCATAATTATAAGGTAACGACGGATACAAAAATTATAAAACACAAAAATATTTTTATTCCTTGATTCTTTGTTTAAATATAATATATCAACTGAAAACGCAGATTCCTAAAAAATAAATTTAACAAAGAAAAATCTAATTTAGAAAATAAGTTCAATAAATATGAGGCGAATAGAAATTTAATTCGTTCTGATCACTACCATTAGACATCAAAATCCGTCCATTTTATTATTACGCATAACGCATAAATCAGTGTTTCCCAAACATTGTGCATGGCCTAGTTTCACACAAAACTACTAGACTGGTTTCAAAAATTATTTCACCATTAAAAAGCTGCATCTTCACTGCGTGACATTGGTTATATGCAGGCAATATGATGCTACAGGAGTTAATATTCGCTCGCTTCGTTTAGTATTTTGGTATCGCATATTCACTAAAATTTAATGCAAAGGGGAAAAGCTGCCTGTCTTTTTTAGAGGAATACATTAACCAAAAATTACGATGCGTTAATACAAAGTAAGTATTACTTTGTCTCTTATTTAGATGGCCGATACCAACTATCGGACTATAAAAATATAAGACAGACGCGACCCGGCATGTGGGAAACTTTGGCATAAACTATTATGTATGTTTTTTGTAAATACTTTAATATTGAAAACCAACTGTAAAACAATCGTTTTCATGAACTTTATTTCTTGTGGGGCTTCGTTATTCTATTTTTATCTTTTTATAAATGAATTTTTAGTCAAATCATCTTATAATAATTTTATCAATTCACGATTATCGCATTTGATAGTTATTAAGAGTTAGTGGTACTAATGCATTTCATGTAGTGTACTTATTGTAATAATTAAACCATTTGATGTTTATTAGTGTTGTTTTTTATTTCATACCTTTTAGCCATTTTTTTTTCATTAGTTATATAGTTACAATAACTATTGCACAAAGAAAGGATATATGAAGAAAAGGTATAGCAGTAGAAGTGATAAGTACTAGTGGCGGTCTTATCGCTTACAGAGATTTCTTCCAGCCAACCAAACAATAGGTATATTATGTATTGGTGAAAAGGGAAGAGTAATTTATTATTTTCCTAGCAGCGGTTTCACCCTCGTTACTTCTTATCCCGTGGCAATTTCGGGATAGCCTATATATGTTATTCTGAACCGCTTACCTATATGTATACCAAGTTTCATCATACTCGGTTCAGGTGTTTTTGCGTGAAAGAGAAAATTGACACATTTTTGAAAACATACATACCTACATACATCCTCACAAACTTTCGTATTTATTTGTAGGATTTTCTTATCATTGGAAACCAAGACATAGTGGTGCCTATAATTTTAGGATTTGGTTTCAAATAAATTTGGAAATGATAACAAAAGTAGACCGGCGTACAGTATATTATTGATGCTCTCTAAATCTGCGGCCCAACCCATAGATTTAAGGACTTCAATTAAAATAAGCTTTCACATCGTCGAGAATGCTAATCCTAATTGGATTCGTGCAGGATGTATTATTATACAGCTGACTTAATAACCTTAAAAACAACTCAATTTTTGTCCATTTTTGAGATTTTAAGGATTTCATACCTTTTCAAAATCTTGCATCATAAAAGTGATACTTACTTAAAAGTTTGAGATTTCGAGATGTCAAAAATAATTGAGTTTATAAAAATGTATTCGGAGCAATGAAGTCGGGGTGTAATAGGAGAGGGATCAGACTAGTTTTCAGCTTGCCTCAATCACCTCTCCAGAATATGGTAGGACGAATGCTCTCAGAATATGTTTTGTTGGTGTGAGGTGGCCACAGCACAAATAAAAATGGCTAGATTTATTATAAGCTGTGGGAGGCTATTTTAGTTTATAATTAATCTCGCCAGTGCAACACGTCACTCAAATCTTAAATACATTTAAGATACAATTTTTGCAAACAGTATTATATATTTCATTGATAACGATGAGAGTTGAGATTCGAAAATAAACTACTTTTAACTTCAACAACCTAAGTACTTGATAATTTATGAAACAATCTTCCACACAGTACTTTGGTCACCAATCAGTATTCAGTAGTCAGTTGTCCAATATAATTCAGAGGAGGTGGTTGTGTACATCTTTGCGTAATTGTAAGTGAAATGTTTATAATTTACTTAATTTCGTTTCCTATTTGTTGAATAGTGTTTTTTTGGTCATATGAACGTATTGGTATTAATTTTGGTTTGAATTTAATAGGAATTTCTATGTTGCGATACAATGCAATAAGAATTAAGAAACCAATCGTTTTATAATACTTATTGTAAGAGGTTGAACACTAGCCGGTTGATTCAGTTTAGATTGCTCTAAAATGCTAGTTTCTAAAAATAATAAACATGTTATACAAATATAATTTCTTCATGAAATTAAAAAGTGAATATGATTAGTATAATGTGTTTTAAATTTATGTCACTTGTATAAGTATGTATTCTACAGAAAAAAATATTTGTATAATAATTGTATTTTATAAATAAGTAGATAGTGATTTCTGAGTACTTTTTAAACACTCTAAAACATAAGTATCTATGGCTTGTACTTAAGAAATGTTTAAAGATAACGCGTCTTTTAGTAGGTACAGATAATGAATATAATGAAAATTGCATAAAATATTTGGAAAATAAAACAATAAAACTATACATAACGCGTTTGCCACAGGTGACAGGACACATGATACAAAAACATCTGTATTCCGAGAAGTGGCACGAATATTGAGTGCTGAACTTGAATGAGCATTAATAAATTTTGGAATTTATTAAAATTACCAAAAATATTAACATATATCTGATTGGAGTTTACCACCACATTCATGTCGTCATTGGCCTCCCTTCGATCCTATAATAAACACCAACTTTTACTGTTCCAAAACATGAGTAAAATATCTTTGCAAACTTGTACTAAATTCTGTTAATATGTCATTTGGGACTCAACATATATAAAATATATTTATTACAAGTGTAATTGCTACTTAGATGCCGATCCGCTGGGGAATAGTAAGTGCGGCTAAGATCGCGCACGACTTCACGAACGCCTTCAACTCCTTCCCCGACAAGGGAGATGGCGCTATCGTCGCCGTCGCGGCACGGGATCAGAAGCGCGCGGAGGAGTTTGCCAAAATACATAACATTCCTAAAGTGTTTAATAACTATGAAGAAATGGCCAAAAGCAATGATATTGGTATGACATTTTTTAATACTTAACGTTATAGTTTTATATTTTTTTGTTGTTAATTGACTCTCTTAGAAGACTGTTTGAACCAATTTTCATTAAGAAAAATAATTTACTCGTATTAATGCAATGTGTGAAGATCAATCATTATATCTTATCAGAATTCTTAATTATTTTGAACGTGATAAAATTCAAAACGTATCTTTACAAATTAATAATGTTTATCTTCATTTGGAAAATAATTAAGAATGTTTATGGTGTTTTTCTTCATTTGAAAGATAAACAAGAAATGATTAAATGCTACAAAATAGAAATTGAATTGAGATTGCATTTTAAAGTCGCCATCAATATCTTTCATATTTTTTTATTACTGACTAGCTCAATCACCATTTCCTATAAATTGCAGCCGATATAATGAGCAAAAAATCTTATGTAAGTTTTGATTATCTTTAATAATTTGTTTTACAGATGTCGCCTACATCGCCTCTCTAAACCCCCAACATTACGAACTTGCAAAACTCTTTCTAACATCTGGTAAGCACGTGCTATGCGAAAAGCCAATGTGCATGAACTATAAACAGGTTCAGAGCTTGGTAAACATTGCCAAGGAGAAGAAACTGTTCTTAATGGAAGCCATCTGGTCCAGATTCTCCCCGGCGTATATTGCTTTGGAGAAGGACATAAATGAGGGAAAATTGGGCGAGGTGCAGTTTGTTGAAGTCAATTTTGGAGTGCCTATTGCAGATCGAGATAGGCTGAGGTGAGGAGATTTCATTGGTGAAATGAATATAATTAGTCTCAACTTATCTACTAATTTTAAAATGTACTAGCCACGCCCCGCGGTTTCACCCGCGGATATAACTTCTGAATCCATAGTAATTGCGGGATTAGAAGTAACTTATGTGTTATTCTGGATCCTTACCAATATGACTACCAGGTGTCATGACAATCGGTTTAGTAGTTTTTGCGTGAAAGCGTAACAAACATTCATACATGCTTACAAACTTTATAATATTAGTAGGATTTACACGTTATTTTACTTTAGAACACACTGCGTGAAATCTGACGCATGAATACTCCCCAAATTCTATGTAGCTTACCAATAGCTAAAGTACCTTATTATTATTATACCTACCTAATGAAAGATGATTTATATCTTTACAGTAAGAAGGACTTAGGCGGCAGTGCGATCCTCGACCTCGGTATATACAACCTGCAATGTGCCCAATTGTTCTTAAAAGATGACCCCATAAAAGTCACAGCTGTGGGTGACCTTAACGAGGAAGGAGTGGATCTGACTTCTACAGTCATCCTGCAGTATAGCGGCGGCAGACGCGCGGTACTCAATATAAGTTCTGCGGTACATTTGTGGAACAAAGCTACGGTTTATGGCACGAAAGGAAGGGCCACGGTAAGGTTACGTTTCTAAGATTGTTATTGGTGATGTCTTATAAATTGAATGTCGTTACTGATGCATCAATTGCGTTGTACATCTTTTTTTTCTTTACGGAGAGCCAGTTTCATGAAGATGTCTTGCTGTTGCTGAATTAAACAAGGATAGTTTTGGAAGTCTAGTCTTGGCCGAATATGTTTTGGAAGAGAGTTATTAAAAAAATAATATGGGGTGGGGGGAGATGTGCTGTATTTTAACCCCAATTTAATTAAGATTACACATGTCGAGTGCTCAACACGCATAATAAAAGTAGCATTGCCTTTATTAAAAATATGTTTGCATTTAATAATTTAACCCTTTTATCTATATGTAATAATATAAATGTATTTGCTTTCAGCTCGAAGACCCCTTCCATTTCCCCGACGAGCTGACCCACGTGGACGGCAAAGTGGAGCGATTCCAGTTACACCAGTCACCTTTACCGTATAATTTCATCAACAGCGCTGGTTTGGTATATGAAGCGGTTGAAGCCATGAAGTGTATTAAGCAAGGTTCGGTTTATATTTTTACTTTGTGTTCAATTAGGTCCTGTTTTTATACAAGGTTCGATTTATATTTTGTTTTGCATTTTGTGGAATTAACATTGGACGTGTAAATGTAGACTCTCGGTGCTTATGCTCAAGTTTATTGCAACTGATAATTTTGGGTAGGTTGAAAATATTGTGTGCAATTAATTTGTTAGTTTTTGGAATATTAGATTTATCACATAGTTGATTGTGATCAACTATGCTACTGATGAAAAGAGGAGGAAATAGAATGAAGGTGAAAACCCCTTCGAGGAAATTAAATAAATAATGGGGTCTCTACGACACGTGTGTATGTTGTAGGTACGGGAAAACGTAGTATACGGAAGAAAATGAATTTCAATTAGCGGCGCTTCCCTCTCTCTCAGCGCGGTTCGTGAAAGTTCTCCCGTGCTTATAACAATAAATTCTTTGGTTTTTTAGCTATCCAGTGGTATAATTTAATTTTGGATGAAGCCATCAGGTTTTTGGATCGTCTCCGTGTGACAGCAATTTTAAAGTCGTATTCACGTTAAAAATGTTAGGTCATTATTGTGATTAACAATAATGTTAAAAGTTCGTATGCATTTATTACTTATTTATTCGTTTCAATAGTACACACGTTTTTCCATACTTAATGCTTGTTAAAAACGCGCATAGTAATTGTAAAGTTGCATTATTGGCATCTTGTAATAAATATTTTCAATGTTACAGGTTTGATCGAGTCGCCACGCGTGCCACATAAGGAAAGTCTTCTGTTCGCAAAACTTGAAGACACCATCCGAATGCAAATCGGCGTCCACTTTGATGTTGATGACCAAGAATTTTAATAAAATTAGTATAAAACGCATTTATTACCAAATAAGTATGTAAAATTGGATTTGTATTTTGTACATCGCACTGATAAATCTTTAGCTTTAAAAACATGCGTAAAGGTCACGCACCTTTTATTTTAATATTATATTTGTGTATTCTTATTTTATTTAACCAAAATTACATTTAGGAGATTTTAAAAAAGAAGTATAAATAAAAGGCATTTATTATATCATCATTTTATTTTATTTATAATTTCTTCTTTACAATTCTAATACAATTGAAATATTTTGTTCTTAGTATAAATAGAGTTCTATCTATTTCTTACAATACCTAATTCAAACAATGAGGTTGTTTTATGCATTGTGCTAAATAGTCGATCTATATCTAGATATATTCTCTAGACTCTAAAATATCTAGATTTAAATAATAAATATATCCACATCTATAAGGTGACGTCTTACATATTTCGTTTTAATTATGATTGAATTTCTTGGAAATTATTACTTAAATAAATTTAATATTATGTACATAATGATCAATTATTTTAATAAGTGTTATTTCGATTATAAATAAATTAATTTTATCCTCTTAAACATTTATTTCAGTAGTCTAATTAGAAACAACAAGATTTATTTACAATAAATTAGTTATATATTTGTATTTGTATCTATATTCTAATATAATTTACACTAACTGCTACTTATTGGCACAGGTTTTGGATCATGTCTACTTAAAGCAATTGTATGTATCTAACTAAGTATACTATATTTGTGTATACCCTAAAATGTTTATGTTCAAAATTGTGCTTTATAAATATATTATTATGAAATGGAAAATTATTAGTGGCTTCATGATAGTAATGGTATGACCAGGTTTAATATTGGTTCATTATTTATTATAAATTCTCATTTCAACTTTGTGCATTATATTATTACACTTAGCGGTTTTTAAGTACTATAAGTTTTTGAAAGTCCTGTTATTAAACTTTTTTCTGTTAATATTTTGAAAAGATTTTACACAGATTTTAAAAGTGTATACTTATTTATAACGATAAAGTGTCACTAAATAGTGAATAAATTGCCTTGACGTACATTAACGACGTAAATACAATTACGTACATACATGACGTACATACAATTTTTAAAAAAAGAAAAACCGAATCATATTCGGCTCAAAAATTAAATATCTTCCTAATTTTTATAATTAATTTTAAATATATAAGGTGTTACATAGGAGTTTTATTTGTTTACAGGACATTCAGAAGATGTACCTAAACACTTAAAAACAATTAAAAGAGTCAGCGAGGCTTTGTTAATTTAATATAGTTTATTTATGAAACGTTATTTTGCCGCCGTTCTTTACACACAGTATATTTTTTTTGCTTTCTCCTACCAATATCTCTTGGCCCTTTCAATGATTTACGTTCTTTGCTCTCTACCTTTCTCAATCGTTCATTGACCTGTGTTGCCGGCCTGCTGATACGTCACGTAACATGGATGTTCAATAAATAAACCCTTTCTTTTTTTGTACGTGTTTAGGTACATGTACTGAATGTCGTAGCTATGTAACACTTCATGTTTTTACTTAAATAAAATTGGCGATTGTGGCAATTATGGCCAAATACTAAAACGATACTTTGAACTTTTAAATGTAGTTTAACTTTGTCACCGTCTCATGAATAATATTTAAGCGTCTCTCAAAGTTAAAGTTAAGCATCAATTTAGTACTTGGACGATCCAATGAATATTCTCCCGTGCGTTCCAATAGAAAATCATACGAAAATCGTAAATGATTAAATGGGTTCGCGATGATAGCAGTAATTACTATATCAGTAAGTACTGCACCTAAATAACATTAATAATATATAAATAACATTATAATATTCTACTTCTAAATGTGGTTTTAGGGATAAGTGTAGATCAGCCTTCTATTCCCTGACAGACCGACACTATTCTGAATACTAAGTTAGTAACCTACTGATTGTAGAAAACCACTTATAATTAAGTTTCAATATGGCATGTTTTGACAGTTTCTATTTTGAATTTAATTAAGTATAAAAAACATTATGTTTTTAATTAATTTCGAGATTTCTACAAATCGTATCGAAGTTTAATAAACTCCATTATAAAATTTATAATGAGATGGACTGAGATTCTCTAAAATTAACAGATTCATAATTTGTAATGAATTAACTTTTTTTTCCACATAATTAATATGTGATAAGAATTATATTGCCGATTAAATTGTTAAACGACACGTGACATTTGGGAAATAGGCCCTCAATCACACGTTGAAACATCAGCAATTAATAATAATAATTAATGAAATAAAGTACACATTCTATTTTATTATTTATCTTTGGTTTCACACAATATCTAGTGTAACACCGCGGCTAGAGCAGCCCGCACGACGGATCAGAGTCTCTTCCTTTGCGAATCCGTACTCGCACTTTTCAAAGAGGAGAAACGGCGAGAGTGGGGGAGAGATTGGGAGTAGGGGTGAGGGAGAGATTGTGAGTGTGAGTGATGGAGGGATTGCGAGTGCGAGTGGTGGAGAGAGTGAGAGTGAGTCGGCTCGCGGTCGAGGCTGGCGGCGCGGAGGATCACTCCGCGAGACGGCTGGAGAGACGATTCCGATCTAGTCTGTGATAGAAATTATTTATAGTTTAAAGTCATTCATAAATGAATGCATTTATGTATTAAATGTTTAGCTTAATCAAACCCAATTTATTTTTTTGACCTATTTGCAATAATTTTTAGATTGTGATTTTAGACAATGTTGTGTATGCCTTTAATATATAAACAAACCGGGGTACCTGGTCTCTTAGGGCGGCGGGCTGCAGCACGCGCTCGCTGAAGGAGGTCTCGGCGCGCGGCTCGCTGAGCGAGTGCGACAGCAGCTGCGTGCTGGACGACGACTTGGAGTCCACGGTGTACTCGTCCAGGCTGTCCTCGCGCTGCGCCGTGTCTGACTCCTGAGACGGATTCAAATTCTAAATCAAATCGTCTAGTCTTAAACTAAGCAAAGCTTGTACCATGGAAACTAGATAGCTGATAGACATACTTAATCATATTTTTTTTGTAAATATATATGACAGTAGAAAATTAACACCCAGACTGTAGAAAATTACAATGTTTATCACATTATAATTTTTTACACGTGGGAATCGAATCCACACCCTCCAGCGCAATAGACCATTACTGTATCCACTGCGCTTGTCAGGTCATCACCTCTAGTTAACAGGAAACAGTAGGAATGCGTACCTCCTCCAGGTCCCGCAGCGCGTGTCGCTGGCGGCGTTCGAGCTCGTCCGCCAACATCAGCACCTCCCAGTCGCCGCCGCCCGAGAATCCTGCACACACATGTGTTTGAACAATAATGGCTTGTTTACATTGGTCAATTGGGCCTGTATGCGGGTTGTAGGCGGTTCTGTAACGCGTGCTATACACCCCATAATAGAATAATCGTTTTCACTGATTGATAGGGTCCGCGTTCGATTCGTAACGTATGCTATACAGTCCGCATGCAGGCATCTTATTTTCTGGTCATTTTATTGTCCGTGTTATAGACTGCCTAGTTTCATTGGTCGTTAGCCCGCATACGAGGATATCGTAAACTAATTTTATTATAAAAACTGCGGGGAGAACGATAATTATGCCACGAGAAAATAATCGGTATTCTTCCAACATAACAGTACTTGATTATACATTGCGCCTATAGCTAAATTGTTACA
>LQNK01002013.1:124455-141088 GCA_001586405.1 Phoebis sennae
TGGTGCGGCTGGTCGTCGCTGTGCACGCGCGGCATGCGGCGCAGCACCTTGGGGTCGGGCGCGCGCGGCTCCGGCGCGTCGCCCGAGCGCCGCCCCGCGCCGCCGCGCGACCGGCTGCGGATCGCGTTGCGGATGCCCTGCACCGACGAGTTACTGTACCACTTAACTACCGATCGATATACGCGTATTTTAATAACGCCCTTAGTTCCTACTTCATAGGCAACAGTGCCTATTTTATTCACTAATCTACAGAGATTAGTGAAATTAGTGATCTATAAGATATTTCCAACCACAGATGTGATTAATAAGCTCCGTAACATATTTTTAAAAACGCCATAACTAAATTTTGGTTTATATAAAATGTTGTGTTAGCCTGTAAGTTTTTTAAGTACATAGCGTAGTAAGTTTCCTACGTTTCTTTTAGTATAAATATACTCAAATTCCTCATAATAAAATCAAAATTAAAGTAATACCGGTATCGTCGGCATCATTCGCGTTCATTTTGGGGTCTATAGCCTATTTATATGCGAAATTTCATCAAAACTCGTTCGGTACTTGAGGAATGATTGATAAACAAATATGTATACCAATCGTACAAATTTCACATTTCGTCTATTAATAGGATAAACACAGTTTCGTAAAACGACATAACTAAGCTTTAAATACTAAAGTATCTAAATAGATATCTAGCTGTTATGCGCGGCTTCATACTTGTAGCTTAATTTTATGTTATTAGCCTTTAGAAGACTTTCACTTTTCAAAACACAAATATTTTCCCTTTATAATATTAGCAAAGAAGTACACATGTTGCACATTTGACAAAATTTTATGGTAAAATTGTATAAATGGAAAACCATTCTCAAATAATACCTTCACGTCAGTTCGCAGCTTGTGAACTATTCTCTTTGAAGCGCTGTCATCACCGCCAGCTTTATCAGGACTCGCTTCAGCTGTAACACATAAAAGTAACACTTTATTTTATTCCTTATCATATGCACTTGTTTTAACCCAAGGCTGCCAATAGTTTTAAAATTAATCCTCAATTCATCCTGAATTTATGAAAGAAGGGGGATAATAGAGAGGGAGTTGTTTTGTTATTTTGATGCTAATACTAGGTAAGAGAGTGAATTACATAGTTTGCTTTCTGTTGAGACATACTCTTGGTCTCCTGCGCTTCAAGCTAGTACTTCTTGCCGCGAGCAAATCTCCATGAGAGAGAGATAAGTATGTTCAGAGGAACTTTGAGTGTGTGCTGTGAGTATGAGTGAGTGTGTACGACGCTTACGCTTGGCCATCTGGTAGGACATGCTCTAGGCCTCCTGCAGTCGCTTCCTGCCGAACGTCTACAGGATCTCCTACACATCTCAGGGTAGTTCTTCTTTGCGAGCACGTCTTCAGGAGAGAGAAAGAGAGGTATATTTGGAGAGCTTTGAGTGTGAGCTATGAGTATGAGTATTAGTGAGTGAGCATGAGTGATTATAGGATACTCACGTTAAGCCTTCTGGCGGGACATGCTCTTGGCCTCCTGCCGTTGCTAAGTGCCGAGCGTCTTCAGGATTTTCTGCATCTCAGGGTAGCTTTACTTCGCGACCACGTCTTCAGGAAAGAGCAAGAGAGAGAGAAAGAGGTGTGTTCGGAGGAGCTTTAAGTGTGAGCTGTGAGTATGAGTGAGTGAGCATGAGTGACTGTAGGATACTCACGCTTGGCCTTTTGGCGAGACATGCTCTTGGCCTCCTGCAGCCGCTTCCTGCCGAGGGTCTGCAGAATGTCCTGGGCCTCGGGGTAGTCCTTCATGGCCGCGAGCACGTCCTCACGAGAGAGAGAGAATAGTTCGGAGTAGCCCACTGAACGGACGTCTGCTGTGCGTCTGAAAACATAATAATGTTTCCAAATGTTGATTATTTTAGTATTTCCTATCTATGAAACAAAGAAAGTGAAGAATTAAAATGATATTAGAGACACTTTGCCGATGGTAGATGAGTCTGCTGTCCAGTTTAATCATTAAAAATTTTCGATACACATTTGTATCAAGCACTCAGTGGTCATGTAACACGTTAGCAAAGGACTTCAGAAGTTGCGGAGTAACTGGTAAGAACGAAGTAGTATCAGATGCACAAAATATCACACTAATATTGTTGTAGCGTCGCTGTTGGAAACGCATCAGAATTGCAATAAAATTTAAGTATCGCATTAAGTTTTTTTGGTCCTCGTAGACACTATTGTAATTGATTCGCTCAACTTTTAAAACTTTATGTTACAGTGTAAATGAAGTTTTAAATGTCGAGGCAACCAATTACAATTCAAATAGAAGAATGATTGAACCTTAAACAAGTCACGACATTTATCAATGTAGCTATAAGTAAAAGGAAATGAACTCACTTCTTCAGGCCGTCAAGATTCAATATGCCGATTTACTAGTTACTTACCTATAATTAGTTGTTGACATGGACCTGTGCCTGATATCTATCCGCGAGTGTTGGCACACAATCCCAAAATCGTGTTATGAGAGTAAAGGAACAGAGAGTTCTCCTGTGTTTCCACACATACTTGTGCACTATAATGTATCCTAACGCAGTCGATTAGAAGGAAAGTAATTAATTACTTAATTAAGAGATTTAACATGGCGATCTCGCTGAAGAAACTTTCGGCCTTCGTCTCTTCCAGAACGCCGACAATTATGAACATTTCACGCTATTTTGCGTAAAATTAGTAACTTTTAAGGAAATCGGCTCACTTGTTCAATCGGTCGAGGCTCAATATGTCTCTTCCCGGACGTTGCCTGTTATGAACCTTTCACACTATTCTGCATAAAATTAGTAACTTAAGGAAATGGACTCACTTGTTCAATCCGTCGAGGTTCAATATGCCGATCTCGCAGAAGAAACCTCCGGCCTTCGTATCTTCCAGAACGCCCACTATTATTAACATTTCACGCTACTCTGCATATACATATAACTTCTAAGGAAAGGGGCCTACTTGTTCAATCCGTCGAGGTTCAAAATGCCGATCTCTCCGAAGAAATCCCCAGCTTTCATGGTGGTGAGGACGCGACCGGTTTCTGAGATCACTTCAAGAATACCGTCCGCTATTATGAACATTTCGCGGGCTACTTCACCTGGAAAGATATTAATTTTATACTAGCTGTTCCGCGTGGCTTCGCTCCCGTAGCATAACGTTATAACACCTATAATTTAAACTATGTTCTTCAGGTATAATGTAGGATTCGAATAGTAAAAGGATTTTTCAAATCGGTGCAATAGTTTCGGAGTTTATTCAGTTTAAACAATCAAATCTTTCCTCTTTATAATATTAGTGTAGACCAGTTTCATCCGCACATATTCCCATTCCGCAATAAAAACTACTCTAGTACATCCTTTCTTTGGTCTCAAACTATTGTTGGACAAATAGTCATCCAAATCGATGCAGTGGTTTAGGCATGTTACTTTTGAATTTATAATATTTTTTTAAATTCTATCAATAATAAAATTTACTCCGAGCCAAACGTATTCTTGAATTTTATGATATTATTGAACCAATATTTAAAAGTCAAGAAAAGTAAGAACGAAACATAAAGTTAGCTTAGAGTAAAAACACCACAATACGAATGTTGCTGACTTAAACAATCTGGAACTATTAATGTTTACAGAAATGTTATTACGTATACACCCATTTATTTTACTACATACCCTTTCTGCATATTGAATCTCCAGGAGTAAAAATATAGGCCTTCATTTTTAGGACTAAGTCGTGAAGAAACTCGGGCTGGCACTCTTGAAATATTGTTACCTGGAAAATTATTTAGATTATAATTGAAATAATAACTGAAAAGGTTCTTTTTCATTTTTTTATCGCAATATTAAGTTATGTTAGTGATAGATTTTTTTATAATATAAATTGGATACGACAAAAAAAGCTAAATATAATGTGTCATTATTTCTACCTATTTATTGTGTTTTTTTTTTGTAAAATGAAGTGAAACTTAATGCAATGATCACACACTGTGGAATAAGGATTATTTTACACCTGCTTTAATACGAGCCAAGTTGACGTGCGTAGTCTTCAGTTTAACGCAGTATGGTGGTATCATTTTTCTTATTGGAGTCCTACTACTCAATGCAAATTTCCCAATGATTTTCACATGCTCTTTTACAGAAGAATAGCTGTTCTGAACAATCCTGTCAAGTCCCCGTCGTAGCTAGGTACTAAATTAACAAAAAAAATTGTAGCAGCCCTGAGTCTGGAAGTTGGTGATGTTGGAACACCCCCGTGTCTCGGTTTTTTTAAAGCGATAGCTAGGCATTTGACGACGATCCCGCCTGATGGTAAACGGTGATGTTTTCTAAGAAGTGACATGCCTGTCTAGGAAGAGCCTCTTCACTCGACTTAAAACATTCCAGATTTTTTGTTATTAACCATTCCAGACCTAAAACATTGGCCACCATGACCATCACCGGTTGGGGGGAAGCACTCACCTTCTTGAGCACGCTCAGGTTGACGTGCAAGGCCAGCTCAGTCTTGAGCTTGTCGGGCAGCAGGCCGAGCGCCGTGTTGATGTCGCCGCCGCCCTGGATGCGGCCGCGCGACCACGAGTAGTCGTACCAGCGCAGCACGCGCCGCTTCATGCCGCCGGGCACCTAAGTGACAATGCGCCTTTCAATTACTGTACAAGATTTTTTTTTACTGTCAGGCATATTTATTTATTTATTTATAACATAACATAACATAACATTTTATTGCATCTAAATTATACAATTTTACAATTGTTATCATTATTTAACGGATTTTAACGTTCACATGGTTTATACTCACTACTTGCTTATTTTTTATAGGCCTATTTAAAATTATACGATGGCTCACTTATCGTTGAACAATTATGCTGTAGAGGATCGTTGTTTAGATTATAAGTCATTAAAGGTGTCACTGATAATCAGTAGTTGGAGATTCTACTCTCCGACATATGCTGATCTGATTGGCCACGCCACCCACTAAAGTGTACTATTTATTTTTACTTTTTTTTACTTTATGATGCCTAATAAAGATATGTTATTGTCATTGTATTATTCCTCCAACGAAAAGGAAGGATCCTCGACCAGGACTGGCCGGCCGTTTAACCTTGAGGATTGATATTTGGAAGTGGTATTTATGCATAACGACGAAAACATTTCAACATCGCGATTTAGAAATTGTGTCGTCACATAACACCACAGTACCTAAAGTACTTTAAAATTTAATAAGCGCTATTTAAAATATACTTTTTAGAAGAATCGTGCCCAATTTTTCTAATAACATAAAAATGTAGAAAGGTTATCGACAATGCTTACTTATATTACAAATGCAAAAGTAACTTAGTATGTTTATATGTCTGTTTCTTCCTTTTTCTTTAAAATTTTATACAAAGATTGTTGGAAACGAGATATTTTTTTATCTAATAACTCCTACGGAAACTGGAGACATGCGGGGTGAAGCTAGTGATGTTATCATCGAAATTTCGTTTATGTCAATACTATGTACCAATGCACTTTTTAAATGTTTCATTAAGTACAATGTAATACAAGTGTTCAATTTTACCTTATGATGCCTCATATAAGTTTTGGCTCCGTCTAGGAGCCTTTCAAACTCCAGTCTGTTGGCGTTTCTGTTGGTAATGACGTTACCCACTTGGCCCACGATGGTCGCAAATATGAACACGCCGATCAAGTAGCTCACTATTGTAAATACATATCTGGAACATAAAGTGAACCATCACAGGATTTAATAATAATAGTTCACATGTTCAACTAAGAATGATATTAGACTCGCTGTTTTCAAAAATATACGGTAACTGGAGTAGTTACTCACGCTTATTTGAACATTTTTCAAAATTAGATCTGGTAAATTAGTTTCCGCACATTCCGAAAATACATTTGAATTAAGAGAGATGTGAATGACACAGAATTGCTACCGAATGTAAATTCAAACGAGAACAAAGCTTAAAATAGATTAAAATTCAGATAACATCAAAGGTTTCGCCCGCTTTGTCAATGCTCAGAGAAACGGAGAGCATTTCTACATAGGAACTCCTTTTTCAACTAATTAACTTGATTCAATGCTCTGTTTTACACTCGATTCATGCTCGGGCCAATCTGAGCATCGACAAACGAAAATTAAATGAGAAACATGCAACACAATTAAAAGTGGTGCAAAGTTTTCGAACAGTTACAATAAAAACCGAAAAGCAAAGGTGAAACGAAGCGACAACAAAATGGCGGTTGTGTTCAATGAAGGCTGTTCGAAAACTTTCAAAGTCCGCAGGCTATCGATGAGCAATAAAAAACAAATAAATAAAAAGAATTCGATGACGGAAAACTATTCACATCAATTGCCGTACCCAAAGTTTTCGCCGCGAGCGAACAGCCTCCAAATTTCTGCCGCCGCCATTTTGAGGTGCATAACAATGGCTGTTATTATTAAACACTCCAATATTGTGTGATGAAATAATCGAACACGAAAATATTGTGTGTACTTGTGGTTCTATATCAAATTGATTTTGTATTTAGTAGTGATCAATGTGGAAACAAAACAGGGTGATAGGGTTCTAAAATATATTTATTGGCTATACGTGATCGCTTACCACATCATCCCGAACGCCTACCAATTGTGTACAAGCCCCGATATCATGGATTACTTGGCGTTAATTAAAATATGGCAGCTATTACGATAATTAATTAAAATTTTAATTAAGGGTCCACATCACGTCCCATTGATGTACAAATATATTAAGGAAATGGGCTTTTCCAAAATAATTTTATGAAGCGTGAATTGAAAATAACAGCCATTGTGTGCAGAAATTAAAATGTGTTAAAAATTAGGTGTTGAAAAATAATTAATTAACTTACGGCATGCGATTGGTCAGATTATATCAATAATAATAATATTTATGAGAAATAATTTGTATTTATACATTTGTAGTATTTTTATGTTCCTAAGGGTAAATCAATTTTATTTTTAGAATATTATCCTTAATATATAATTTAAAAGACAAGCGAATCATATACTAAGTGAAATTTAAAGCTGCCGGATTCAGTAATAATATTTTTATAAAAATGTATTGAATAAAATTTCCTATCTAAATCTATAATTTGCATACATTGTTTTTCAAACAACCTAATTCCTTTGGTAAATTGTTATTTGTTACGTAGCACATTCAACGTTTTCATCTATCTGATGAAGCAATGTTATCTCCATATTCATCTCAAGGATTAACTAATTCGGATGGTAAATGGGTTTAAGTTCGTGTCCTGTAGAAACTTCATCAGATTTGTATGCGGCTTAGCAATTTGTAGAGATTTCCTTCCATTAATCTGATAACGTTATTCATCCAACCCTTTGTTAAGATTTCTATGAAGCCTGTATTATGGAAGATTTATAAAACAATTATTTTATAACTAAAAAACGTAAGTTAGTCTTTTAAGGTTTAATCAGTAAAGATATGTTTAAACCTCATCAAAGTAACGCAAGAAAATAAGTGATATCGTGGAAATTTGCATTAAATTTTATTTTTCAGCCTTCAATGAACTAACAGTCAAATGAATAAATTTTCGAAGTTGGAAAGGTGTATTACCTCCGATTTAATATGAATCCTGTAGAATAAAACACAGCGAGCAAGGTTGGAACATTATTTGATATCAGTAATCGCTGTGTGCTTCTGTCATTATAGATTAACGTCTTTTGACAGATCCTATCAGGTAAACCCTACCCAATTCAGCTTACAGACCTTTGAGGATAAAGCCTTCATAAATGAGATTTTTTCATAATAACGATCCATTACGTTTAAGGAAAATTGAAGATAATAACACTCTTTTGGAATACGACAAAATATCATTAAATATTCACAGAAAAGGATATTCGCAAACTCGCACCAACTTAGCGCAGTAGAAAAATTCAGCTTTGTTATTACATCAGATGCTTCCCTGTAGACATAACTTATCAAATTTTTATTTTTAAGATGTATGAGGAAATAAATAATCATTGCAGAATTGCAAAAAATGCGACGTATTTGTATCTGTTTCATTGATACTAGTATTTTTGGGCCAACAACGCAAGTACTATCAGCCAAATTGTTACTGAGTCTATAAGTTATAGAAGGTTATTTACGTAAGAAATCACAAAATCTTTATCGCAATATATTGACTATCAAAAATGTTTATCGTGCTGAACGACTACACGAAGTTTTAAGTTATAGAAGTCATTGGAAAATCCTTTTTCATTTAAATTAGGCAAATTCTGCAGGAATTTGTAAGTCTAAACTTTCTCGAAGCACCCTAGTTCCTGTAACTTTGCATGTAGATCTGCTTCAATGATTACTTATGCTAGAATCTTTGCAATTCAAATGCATGAATTAAAGAATGGTGAGAAGATGGTCTTGGAACGTTGAAATGTATGTAACACTATCTATCTATTATTCCGAGTAGTGTCTTAAAGAACGAACGCGACTGAGACAATGGTAATGTGATATGTAATTGCAATATTAATTTCAAATACTTTATTCAATTGAAAAAAAAAAAAACGAAATGATAAAGTGACAACAAGAAGTTCTAATAAAATTTAGCACCATCTGTATTGTTGTATCGATGAAATCGCTTCGTTTATCAAATAAAATATCAATTACGTTAAGTATTGTTGGATCCGTAGTATGATTGAATGGAACGCTTTAGATATTGAAACACTTTATCTAAACAAATTGATTAATAAAATTTGAATGCTTCATTTCTTCGTGAGTGCTACTGAAGAGTGAAATTGCTATAGCATTTCTTAACAAAATTTGATTTAGTCGAACACTGGGAATTTTTATATTCAAAAAGCTGTAAAATACTTTTAAAAGTTTTATTCTCTTTTGAGAATATCTCAAGAAACACGTTAAATCAACTGTGGGCTTATAATTTTACGGTTTGCTTAGCGTTTTATGAACGTTATCTTCATAAGACTCGGTTTATTTTCTTGAAACCTTATCAAAGTTTTTAAATGTGAATTTATCTGTGTAATGTTATTTGTTTAAATTAATTATTTGAAACTCAAGTTTAATATGTATGAAGATATAAAAAAATATATAAACAATTTGAAATTGGCTAACGAAATCTACACATATGTAACGAATCGAAGGTATATTGACACTCATAAAACATAACTGGACTCTTGCCGTCAGCTGCTAATTTTACGATTCCCGATCATAACTCACAGACAATAGTCCAGACTTTGACCTGGTTATTTATTGCCTCGCCCCTAATGACCTTTAGGGTGGATTTATCTACAAACGTTTCCGAGAGCTCCGGTTCGTAATGGATATATTATGAAATATAAGAAATAGAACGACTCTCAAAGAATGTTCAGTTTCCTCGTACGAGGTGTAATTGAAATACCTAGGAAATTGCTTGTACGCTTGTAAAAGATCTTATTATGCTTTTTCCGGATTGTTTTAGAATGTAAAGTTTAAAAGAAATTGTTTTAATTCGAATGTTGCTTCCCCTGACTTTTCAATTATTTTTATTGTATGGTTTATCGTTTCTAGCAAAAAAGATTAATTCTACATAAAATTGATCAATAAAAAACTGCTTATTGATGATCAGTGGAATGTAATAAATGTAGAGAGCTTTCACGAAACATGTAATTTACCGTGAGCAAAATAAATCGATTTAATTAATTCCTCCATTGGGTACTTTCGGAAATTATAAACGACGTTCGTGTACTGTATTCATCAGACAAATTGAATTTTTTCGATACGTGTAGAGAAAAAATACGGGCCATTCGTTATGTCCCAATTCACACGCAAGTATACAATTTTATGTGCGAAGGAGGGAAGCGTTTTGGATAATTTCGCCAATTTTCCTTAAAGCGGTAATATAATTGGAATCATGCAATTTGTGGTCGGAAATTGAATAATACGATCTGGGGGCTAGGGATTAATTAATGCTAATGAATAATTTTAAAGTTTAAAAAATATAGTTTAAAGCCAGGCGTTCACAGTTCGCCATATACAGCATCGGACGCATCGCATTTCATGTTATTTGTATAGAATGTCACACAAGTGCGTCCACTGATCTATTGACTTGCATTTTCTTTACAAATAATGAATCCGATACATACAATATCGATATTTCGACGCTTAGCATAAATTGAAATCGTTTCCCCTATTTTTGGCATTTAATAAGTTTTAATAGTAATAAAATAAAAAAAAGAATACCGTTAATATCTAACAAACACCGCTAAAATTTAGTTTAAGTACCTATATGATATGGGTGAACTTTATCATTTCCTGTTATATTATGTTGCATATGAATCAGATTTGTATAGCTGGTTAACATTTAATCACAAGACTCAAACTGGTTTTCCTTATTGCGTTTGGTAACAGAACCTTCTTTAAATTCAAAACATAGGAAAACATAGTTTAATCAATCAGTCCCTGAAAGGTATAAAGATTTCATCCAACAACAAACTACTTCGCAAGTTTATCCTATTTCCGTTAAAATGTATTTACCTTTATATATCCCAACCTTGGAAGTTATCTTGTGAACCCGCACACAAATTGTTTTTTCCGGTGTTATTACTCCCTTGAGAGCGTCAATTTTTATCGAGACAAAACTCCTTCGCCTAAAAATAACTTTGACACGTGTCGGGATAGTGATGGGAAATCGATTTATTGTTTGAGAAACTTGTTAATTGATATAACTTAGGTGAGTTACTTTTCTTTTATTTCTAAAATATTGAAATCGGCGAAACATATTTTGGAGTGTATTTTGGGGTATGAAATATAAAGAATTTTTTTCGTATTTTCTTTGATCAACCGGCAGCTTTATTAGAATTGGTGATGCTTATGCAATTTTAACTTTATAAAAACAGAAATTTTATTGCGGCTTTACATCTTTTTTTTATGAAATGAGCGTTATGTTTATGTATAATAAGTCCTATAGATTGTCTTCAATTTGAAGTGTTCTACATAAATATAATCTGACCAATCAGCTGCCTCCAACGTACCCTCGGTTAGACCTGAACTGCAGAAGGCGGGACTTGAGTCCGCGGCGCGGCAGAAATTTGGGGCCTCCGTGCGTGCTAGTACAACAACCTTTTATATAGCCACTTATACATATTTTTAATATTAATTTTTCTCTTTTAATTAATTTTCAATAATATTTTTCCTAGAAGCCTGTATACATATATGGATAACTCACGTTTTCACAAATTAATAAACAATTTCAAAGTATGTTAATATTTCTTGTCAATAGTTACAAGTTGCATTTAGAAATACAAATAAAAGTTTAAAAAAAATAAAACGGGAAAACATATTTTGTAGTTTCCTTCTTCTCTAAATAAAGTTAAATTAAATAGTATGATATAAAAAGCAAAAGGCAGTGCATACAGTAAAGATTTAGCTAATCATCTTTATAACTGGTTGGTTCGTTAACTCAGCTGTGTTCCTCGTCAGGAAGCAACGGAATGAAAACGTTTTAGTTGGAAAGTTTTCAGTATTTTTTGCCCTAAATTTAAAATGCAAACGCAGTTGCAAGTGTTAAATAAGGCACATCCATCTTCGTGGATACAGTTATCAGCGAAGTCGAGAATCGTGCGGTGAATAATTTGAATCAGTGCAGAATCGCTAATGGCTCTCGCTGCGGTACTTATATGTATATAGAGCTAGTAAGTTATAACCACGACATAAATAGGAATAGAAGACAATCTTCATACAAAGCGCGTTTGAGCAATGCACACCCAAACACCGTCCGCCGATACCATATTTCAGGTCACGTCGGAACATTCGGGAATGTTACTTGTTGGAGAAACCCGTCTGTGTACGTGCGTAGGTATGAAAATTCACATATACGAGGTTAACTTCTGTACCCATCAGTTTTGTGGTTATAACCCACAGGCCGTTAAACGATATAGCTCAGTTTTCTGAAGACATTGTAATTTGAATCAGTACAGAATCGCTAATGGCACTACGGTACTTGTTAATAAATAAGTATATAGATAGTTATAACCCTGAAGCCGTAAAGTTTTATTACTCAATTTTGTGAAAGTTATACATACTGTTTTATTTACGTCTCACCGAGATCCTTATAATTCGATTTTAGTATGTTCTTTATAGAAAAAAAAGAACGTGACCCTATACAAAATAAACAAGCGTGGATGTCCTTAGAAGTCATTCTTATTTTTTACGAATTATATGAATAAAATAAAGTTTATAAGAAGGAGAGGGACATAATTATTCTAAATCTTGTTTGTTTGTAACTTTGCTTATTGCAAAATGTAAAAATATTTTATACCCTGCTAGTCTTCGCCTTCTTTTTGCCTTCGGTATCGTAATTAAGACTTCCTAGGTAATGCGGTAACTGTATTAATAGTCTAGTTGTTTAGACGTAAATAACCTTTATTTCTTGTATCTATTTTTTTTAATAAAAAGTAGTTAATATATGTTACGGCTTGGTTCCAATACCATAATGTTATAATATAATCTATAACAGGTCCTCAGCGCATGTAGCGTATGTAGCTTTCTAATGGGGAAAGAATTTTCAAAATCGACCCAGTAGTTTTTGTGTGAAAACATTACAAACATACACTCAAATGTTTCCTCTCTAATGCAAATATAGATATAAAAATGTATGGTACGCGAGAAAAAAGAACACTAGTCATGTTCTAATAATGAAAAATTTATCAAAGAATATTTATTCAAATACTTAGAAAGGAATACATAAATATTCTATGGGAGCAAAAAAATAAAATTGATATACGAACCGCACAATTTGCTTACTTCATGAATTACAAATATCCTAGTTTTCGGCCTTTTTGTTTCAATAGTGTTAGACACCTTTTACATTGCTTATAATAAATTTCTTTACCTAGGGTATACTTGAATTTAACATTGATATGAAATAAAAATTTTTCGTACAATGTATGTGTCGCACTTTAGGAAATTTGATAAAAAATCTATATTTTGATTGTATATTGTGTTTATTCAAATGTTTCCTAATAATTCTATTCTGTTTCAGTAAGTCGTAACAAATATGGTTTTTAAATTTAAAAAGTAGGTATTTTGACCCCAATGCAACTTTAATTCCTAAAGGGATGCTAAATAATATGTATAAGTGGCTATTTTTAGTTAGATGTTAGATTTTTTTGTAGAATATATTTTTAGTAATTGAAACGATCTTATTGAGAAGAAAATGGCTTAGGGCTTAGGTACCAGAGCGACGCCATATGCTTTATTTTTCAAATTGTAAAAGTTGTTTACCGTAAACGTGCATGCCTTTTAAATATAACAAGCTCTCTATCTTTTTAAAGAAACATAGTGCAGAATTAACTCTCATTTCTATTTCCTCAGGTAGTTTATGAAAGGATGTATCTTAGACTATTATACGTAAGCTTTAAATTAAATATCAAGCTTATTACTGTAATAGTAAAATGTTTTTGCTTTCTAAAATAGATCGCATTTAATTTTTACTAGGGCCTATTTCATTAATAATTTTTAATACAATTATATTATGTATCTGTATAATATTGGGATACAATGTTTATCTATAAAAGAAATCAGAAGGTAATAAAAATTTAACGTAAAGGTGAGCATTTGGCAAATTGTTAATCTTTTATGGAATTTATCTGGGAGCCGATTAAATTTGATCATGCAATATCCGTTTAATTTAGGGGAGAGAAAATAAGATGAATTTTGAATTCTTAATAATCTGTGATTATATTCAATAGGTTATCTTGAAACTGTAAAAAGATTAGGTCTGGCGTGAATCATTAAAATTAGATTTTTCTTATGGCCGTTAGGAAAGTGTTTGTATAAAATTTTATTACTTTTTAGACAGGATATTATCATCGTAAACTCGATTTTAACTTCTACTTCTATCATAAAATGTACAATTTAAATGCTTTTTGTTACTTTCTAAGTTTTCAATTAATTATAGTTTTTTATCATTTTATTATTGAGGCTTAAAACATTGTTAGTTGGATTAAAAATAATAATTACATTTCTTATCTCTCTAAAATCTCTTTATATTCACATAAAGCCTAGTTGGATATAAAATTCAATCTTTCTTTAAGCTTTTATTTTGGTCAACAATTTAAGACTATACTAGTCGCAATATTCCCAATATTAAAATAATTTTCATACATAAATAAAGATAAATGTACTTACTCAGCATTAGTTTCTGGTGTGGGCAGATCCCCAATAGTGGTGAGCGTGAGTGTGGACCAGTACAACGAACCCAGGTACTTCCTGGTGAGCGTGGCGTAATCACCGGGCCGGTGGGGGTAGGCCCAGTCACCCTGTGGGCAGTAATTGAAGATTTTATTAATACGAAAGTAAGTATTGAATTCAGAATAAATAGTGACGAAATTCTTAGTGTAATTCTTAATGTAGTAATAATATTAAAAAACATTTTCTATTTTGTTATTCTGGTATTTTTTATGTGCAAACCTAAGATATAGTCAAATAGATTTCTTTGATATTTTTTGTCTACTTTAGAACAAAAAGCAACTGAAATAATATTTTTACATTTTACTTAGGTTTAAAGATAGGTACAATTGGCGAAGTACCCTTATGGATTTTTATAACCGTCCATTTTATATTTGTACTTAATTGATACAGTTTGTAAATGTACCTCTTTAAAATAAATAATAAAAATTTATGAAAACACCGTTATTTTTCAGATAACCATCAAAAATTGAATAAACCTCAAACTTTTCAAGCAAAATAACGACCCTTATAATTGTCAAATAAATTTCACAAACAAATTGTATCACTTGAACTAAATGCATCGTAAAATGGGACAAAACGGGAGCAACATCTATAAACTACGTGAGTGCTTTACAAACATTATATTTTCCAATTTTAAAAACTGAATGGAGAACCTGATTGAAATAATAATTAAATAAAGATGAATGTGTATGAGGAAAACTGGATATCGAAAGATATTATTCCCATCCTAGTTATGAACTGTGTCTAATCAATCTTGTCTTTCTGAAGTATGGAATCTTCAACTTAGAAGTTTTACTTAAACGTAAAATTTTAAGAGCGTTTTGAAAGCCCTCTTGTGAAGTCAATTTGATGTAATCTTCGAAGAATTGATGATTTAGAAAAGCATTTATGTGCGGAAATTTTAAACGCTATAAAAACTGGAGATGCTCGCCAAGAAGCGATCCGAGTGGAGGAGAAAAAGAGAGGCCTCTTTGCCCAGCAGTGGGACACAAATGGCTTAAAAAAAAAAATAAAAACCCAAAATAAATCCTACTAATATTATAAATGCGAAAGCTTGTGAGGATGTATGTGTATTTGTTACTCTTTCACGCAAAACTACTGAACTGATGATGATGCAACTGGGTATGCATATAGGTAAGGGTGTAGAATAACATATAGGATACTTTTCATCCCGCGGTTGCCACAGGATCAGAAATTACGCGGGTGAACCGTGCGCGCGCGGCTAGTTACTAATATGTGGTAATTTACAAATGAAAATGGGAATTACATGAAAATAATTATAAAACGAAAAGGATTTCACGGTTCTCATAACTACATAATGAATTACAACTTATTTGTGTTAATTACCACGCCAAAAACTTATATGTATTCAAATTAATTATACAGTTTGAATAATCAATATCAATTATCCACATAGTATTCAGCTCTATTTGAACAACATTTTATATTATTTGTTACCATCTGTAACATCATACTAATATTTTAAAAAAGAAAAATATACTTGTCTGTTTGTATAGAATAGTAAAAGTACTGTTATAAAGACACCTAATGAGTTTCTTTAATGATATTTTCAACTATTTATATTTTTACTGGAATCAATGAAGCCGGCGAGACGAGACTATGCTAGACTGTTAGACAACTTCTAGATAGCTGACCGCTTTAGTTTGTTAATGAAACAACTTTTTATTGCAGTTTTGATTCCTTTAACTTTCGTCATTACGGGTTAATGCAGCGAATTGTTTTCTTACCTTTATTGTTCAAAGAAAAAATGTAATAGTCGTTTGATGTTATAGCAAATAATGAAGAGGAAAATCATTAGGCGGGAAGTAAAAGTTTTCAGAATTTAGTTTTCCCGTGACGTAATAAGGTTTGTAACTGTAATTCTCATGAATTGGCGTGAAACCTGCTTTGGAAGCATTTGGCGATTTTTGTTAGATAGTTTTTTATAGGATTACTCCCTGTGCTCCGCGGTTTCACCCGGGTACATCTGTTTTCCCCATTACCGTGGAAATTGATCAAAATCCTTTCTTAGCGGATGCCTACGTTATAACATCTACCTGCACACCAAATTTCAGCCAGATCATAATCGACAGATCACTATGTCAGTCGTTCACTTTTGAATTTTATATTTATAGATGTTACTGATACGTCATGATATTTGCATTGATATTTTGTAATTTTATAAACTTTTTACGCATGATTGAGTATCAGCCAATTCAATATCACAACATTAATTTTTAATTTCTACTGCCGTCTACAATAGGGAGTACCTATTTATAAAGGAGACCTTATGGTAGGGGAGCCCACGATGCTAAATCGGGATTTACTCGAGCGTTATAGAGACCTATTGGGTTGAGAAGTTTAGATAATTAGAAGAAAAAAATGTCATATAATACATACCGTTTC
>LQNK01002013.1:146372-169966 GCA_001586405.1 Phoebis sennae
CTCGGAGAGCACGTAAAGCCGTCGGTCCTGCGCCTGATCTCTCTCCGGTCGTGTCGGTCTGCTCCCATCGGGCTATGAGAGTAAAGGAATAGGGAGTGCACTTGTGTTTGCGCACACACTTGTGCACTATAATATCTCCCCGAGTTGGCTGATCTCTGTAGAGATTGGCCGCCGTTGCCGAAATTCGGCTAGGAGGAACGTTTTTTTTTTATATCATTATATAAATTGAAACCAACGTGGACACATCCTCAATGCTGTTTACGAAGTACTATTATTTAGGATATCTGTATATCAAACATTGCTTCAGCTATCCGCCGGGAGTCAAATATGTTAATACATTTACAAGTTATCAAATTGTTATTCATGGCTGTCCTCAGTTAATTAATGGTATACTGGAATGAATTAGATCATTAAGACCGGACTTCTCGTGTGTGCATCTTCGTGCGTATTCAATATCATTCTTGTATTATAGATGTGAAATTTTAAATGTTTTTGATATTACTTACTTACTTACTTACTTTTTTAGCGCAGGGACCCAAAGTGAGTCTTGGCCTCTAGAGTCTATTTTGATATTGCATTATAAAATGTAACAAATTTGAAATTTCGTATACAGATAGGCTACTAGTTGGATTAGTTGATAGGGTATCTTTTATCTATCTATATCCTGAATGTTCGTTACTAGCTATATAGCATCTGCTTTTTAATACAGATATTTAATACAAAATTATTGTTAATATACAACACTCTATTCAAAACAATGTGTAAAATGTAAAATGAAATTTAGGTTTGCACTGCTACATTAATGTTATAAAACCCGTTATAGCACTAAGCTTTTTATACAAAGTTCCACTTGGCTATTACACATGTCGCGGTAACCGAAACAAAATGCACGATAACAACTGTAATTGCAACATTTTTGTACCGAGTACCGCCAACTTTGCGGAAACAGTATTTTATAATTGTATTCTGTTGTGATGCGACACATATTATAGTGAGGTGCAGAAGTGAAACTCCATAATACGCCCTCAAGCTACGCACACGAACACACCGTTCACCGATAGGATATTGCGGGCTACATCGGAACATTCTTAGCATTATCTATACTATATTTATAGTATATATCTATATTATATTTATAGTATTTGACGACGCGTCTATCAATCTATTTGTGCACACACCAATTATTTCTAGTTTTTATTTCCATTTTTCCGGTTTTATTTTCGACAATAAATCGATTAATATACGAGTTACTTCTTTAGTTTTTTGTGCACTAATCACAGGTGACGACCCGAGTGCGAGCTTAGGTATGAAAAACACGAGATTGATTTCTCTATCTATTTGTAGTATCATCTTCCCCAGTTTTAATATATTTAACACAATGTATTAAGAAAAATAACAATCAATAGAAAGTTAGTAGTAATTAAACATAATTCTTCTATACATTTTATAAAATGCAGGTCCTCAGCCACTGTCTGTTTAAAAAATAAACTCGATATACTTAACAAGTATCGAACGAATTATTGTACAAACCTCACTAATAGATAATGATATTTTTTCGAAATATCACTATCTTTTAGCAAAAGTCACTTCATTTAATTTAATTTTCGAAAGGCACGCAACCGAAGCTACGTGTAGAAGCTAGTGTGAAATATAACAAAAGATTTGTTTTACACGACACGTCTCTCAACTATAATATTGAATGTTTTCGGCGCGAACCTGCTCAGGAACTACAAACAAACTCGGAAATTCGCAATTTTCTTGATGGGATCTTTGTATTACAAGAAAGGTTGCAAACTAGTCTTTGAAAGGGTTACAGGGGTGTTACCTTGAAAAATATGAGAGTAGAATACACAGATAAAAACAAATACAGACTATATTGTGCTCAAGTAAATAATTTTTAATAACTTCGTCAGTATGTTTCTGTTGTAATTAGTATGATTTTTTTTATATCCCTTTCTTCCAAAATCATTATATTTATAAAGTTTTGATTTACTAAATATTACTACATGATGTATTTGTAAGGATTTCATACAGATAAAAACTTCGTTTAGCTAAATTTGAAGCTGATATAGAGTTCGATGTGTAACATTTAAGTTATATTTTATCGTGAAGCATAAGTAAAACTTGATTTGCTAAGTTTTGGTTGCGAAAATGATCTCAATAAATGGTGTAAATGGTTAAAAATTAACTTTATGCTCACCATCAGCCCCTGCTCCAGGTAGCCGGTCCGCAGCTGCACCACCAGGTCTAACGCGAACACCACGTCGCCCAGCCCATCGCATGTGAGCCAGAAGTAATGGCACATTACCTGCAACAAATAATTATTAAGACCTGGAGGGTTTATCACTCCGTTAGGATATGTATTGAGAGTAAAGGAATAGAGAGTGCACTTGTGTTCGCGCGTACATTTGTGCACTAAAATATCTCCTGCGCAGTTGGCTAGTCTCTGTTGGCATACACATCGACTACCATGGCCGAAATCAATAAGGGGAGCAATTAGGATATGTATGAATTGATTGGTGAAGTAAGAAACTTAAAAAAGAAACAGAATATGAATTGATCTTTTCGAATGATTTTGTAAATATCTTGAGTCTAAAATTATAATATAACAAGGTATAAGTACACGTGTATTTTATTTTATTTTATTCGCGCCAAATAACATAATGAACAAAATAATTACTTTATTTATGGTGTTCGGTTTTTCAAAGTGTTAGAGAAATAAGAAAATCAATCAAAATTACTCATAAACTCGATCAATCTTGAAATTCAAGGCCAACATTTTTTGCTACATTCGTCACAACAATCGATAGTCCACTTAACGAAATTACTTTGTTCCTGAAAAGGCAGCGTGATTGTCTCAAGAACACAATAATAAACCCCTAAGGGTTAGATAGTTCAAGACCTGCACTGAGTGGGAATGGGTCGACCCGAGACCTTTTTCGAGTTAATTTTAGATTACTTCCCACGAGGAACACGATTTTGTTTTGTTTACCTAAATATAACACTAAACTTTATTTATAAAAACATTTATAATTACTATAAGTTATATTTTAAAAATAGATATATTTATTTATTATTTTATTTCACTCTTTATTACACAATAAGGCACAAAATGTAAAGTACAGAATTTAAGGCGGCTTTATCACTAAACAGTGATTTATCCCAGGTAACCATTGGGTAAAAGGTAATAAGCGAAGAATATCCAGGCTGGATGAAAGAGTAAATAAAACAAAAAAAAAGAGAAAAAAAAACTAAAAATATCACAATATAAATATGAAAATAATATGAATGGATATATATTTCTAAAGGCTATGCCACGATAGTTTTAGTAATGTTTGTGTGTGTTTGAAGGGCTGTCATCCAAATTCTCTAAATTTCTTATTGGCTTTTTACACTGGTATAATATATGATTTTTACAAAGACTAGAACCGGAGATCAGCTTTAAAAGTGTAGTTAACAACCTAAAATACTATTTTTGATTCAATTATAATTTAATGAACGTTTTGCTTGTTATATACAAAGTTATTTCGTTATGCCTCTTTACAAAACTGTACACGTTTTCATCAACAACATGACAACGGTTGCGACTGAAAACGGGAACTAGGTTCCTCATAAAACTACAAATTGTAAACACTCGGAACATACGTAACTCTTATTTGCATTGTCCTTTGCTGGAACTTGCATCTTCGCTACGTATTTTTAAGATGTTCTTTTGGTACTTACAGACAATACCATCATTAAATGCAGACTGTTCTGCTTCGGTTATTTTTAGTTGAATGAAACAGCGTTTGTATTTTAATGATTCGTTTGAAAGACGAGGTTGTTAGAAGAAATATAGTTAAGGAACTTCAAGTTGTGTTATGTTTTGATATTGATTAAAATTTATTTTATATAAAGTAATGTACGGGAAAAAAAGATTTTAAGTAGGTACCTCTAACCAAATTTTAATCACAAATATACTAATTGTTGAACTTACTTATAATCCATCCTATAATTTTAAATAGTTCACACGGTTAAAACTCACTACTTGTTTGTTCGGTATAGGCCAATAGTTTCGGACCGTTTCGGAGGTCCTTCATAAAATACAAATATACTGTTATTTCTAAACAAATTATAAACTTTTTAGAAAAACACGACTTTACACGCATTTTCCTAAGGTGTCAAATAAAATGAAAATTCTATTCGCATAAAAAACGTCATAATACGTTTTGACCGTTATGAAATATAGCTGAAACTACTAAAGTGGAAAAGTAGAGTTAATCAGAAATATTGGGGTCAAGCAGCTGAACTTTCAACGTGTTTAACTTTTGTTCGAGACCATCGAAACGTGAGCCCTAGAACTTCTTATACAGGTAAAGTAAACTCGGCTAATACAATAAGAAGGAAATTCTGATAATATATAGTACGGTATTGTTTTAAACGATAAAATGTTTGACTCTTAACAACTTGTGAAATTATGTCATTGTTTTATATCCATACTAGCAATCCGCCCCAATTTCGCACATGATATGAATGTTACATACATATAATAAACCTCCCTTTTGAATCACTCTATCTATTTAAAAAAACGCATCAAAATCCGTTATGAAGCGTTAAAGATCTACCGTAAGCGTTAAAACCTATTCATTACAACGAAACAAATAAAGTATTCCTCTTCATCGTTCAAATTATTTAGTATAGATCAAAAATCTTACATTATATAAAGAACCAGTTAAATACGCACAAGCATTTCTTTGGTACGAACAATGGCTCAATATAAAGCTCTCCTTATAAGGTCCTGGGAAAGGCCACCTGGTCCTCCATAAACAAACGTTTTCTTTCACCTCCACTTAATTTAATTAAGAAGTGTCACGTACGTACACTTTTAACGTCGCCCGTCGAACAAATTGCGAAGGCTGGCATTCAACCGTTTAATTGAGCTGTACGATGTGTAGTTCATTTCAAAATTATATTAAAGTAAGTATCATATACAAATATAATTATAAACAAGTTGGTTGTTAAGGACTCATTTTTTTCCCTGCCGCAGTTTGTCCTTAAGCATAGATCTTTAAAATTACCCAATGGGTTTTAATACTGTTTTTTAATAGATAGGCTAGTGTGGCTACTAGCCTAATGAAGCAAATAAATAGCCAGAATCCTAAAATCTAAAATCGGTCTAGTGAATAGTACAATACTAAAACAATGTTACTATTACAGACAAATATAACATACTAGCTGAGCGCCGCGGTTTCACATACATATATATCCCGTTCCCGTAGGATTTTCGAGATAAAAACTGTCATATATCATTCCTGGGGTTTCAAAGAACCTCTGTACAAAATTTCATCCAAATCGGTCGTGTAGTTTCGGAGCCTATTCAATAAAAACAAACAAATCTTTCCTCTTTACAATATTAGTATAGACGAATATAAAAATTTTTTAGCAACCCAACATAAGATCGAAACAACATGACAACATATCCGATCGAGCTGTCATTTTGACAGCACAGAAAATGAGATATCTTATAAAAATATCACCGAACGTGTATCGTGGATTTCGTGTTCCAATAAATATACGCCATTTTTCGCCAATTTACTTTTATACAAGCATTTCTCTTCTCAATATCTGTTGATATTAGCCACATATCAGTCATTCAATGTCGTAATCTAATTGCTAACGGAAATGAAGTGATGAAAAAAGTTAGAAAATTATTTTTCTAAAAATATAATATTGGCTTTAAATAACAATATCGTAATTGCGTGATATGTCTGTAAAATATTTTCTTTTGAACATCAATGGTACTTCGTTTTAATAATACATCAAATGAAAAGTCTATTTTGTTACTCAAACTTAATGAAAGAGATTCTTTTGATTGAGATTACAAACGCCTAAGGTATTCCACGTGAGATTTTATTTACTTACTAATAAATAATAATAATTTATAAAACTCAGTTAAGAATACTTTTTCAGTGAGATACTGTTATGTCGTTCGTTGTTACGTGTGTTTTGAATGTGTTTAGAATATAGTTTTAAAAATGCCTTTCGCCAATAATTTTAGTGTTTTCATGAAGGTGAATATATTTTTGTATTATTTTTGTAAAATAAAAATCTCTAACTTATGAAAATGAGTACCATTTTTTACAACAATGATCTAATGCACCGGAGGTTGTGGTTTTGATTTCCACGAGTAGAAAATCGTGGTGTGATGAACATTGTAATTTTCTACTGTCTGGGTGTTCATTTATCTATATTATGTATTTACAAAAAAAGTATGTTTATGTATGTCTATCAGTTATTAGTAAACAGTAGTTAGAAAACGAGCTCATTATGATCTAGTGTTTGAAGCTAAAGTTCGAGGCACATAAGTTAAGCTTAGTGTTCAAGATTGAAACTCTATACGTAGATTCTTTACCTTGTAACTATTAGTAACTAGCTGTACCCCGCGGTTTCACCCGCGTAACTTCTGATTAAATGGCAACTCCGGGATTAAAAGTAGCCTATATGTTATTCTGAACTCTTATCTATATGTATACCAAGTTTCAGCACAATCGGTTCAGTAGTTTTTGCGTGAAAGAGTAACAAACATCCATACATCCATACATCCATACTTACAAACTTTCGCCTTTATAATAGTAGTAGGATATGTATGTAGTACATAAATAAAAACATAAAACAAATACTTTAAAAAAACTCACCTGTAACTCAGGAAAGCTCTGTCTAACAATCAGCGTCCACAGATTATACAGCACACAGAGCGTGATCAGCCAGAGCCAGTAGAAGTAGAAGTTCTCGTCCGGGTTGACCACAGTCCTCGGCGCGCGGACCTTCCGCCGCCTCTGCCGTGTCGTTGATCTGTGCTCCCCGGTCGCACCCTCTGACCCTGTGTCCTCTACCTAATCATAATATAATCTTCAATATGATAATAGCGAATTTAAAATCCAAATTAGGAACGTTGAATCTGAAATTATTCATAAACATCAAGATGTTCCACTCAATTGTTCTAAGCATATTATGCTGTATAACGAAATTAATTCAAGAAAACTTTGCCTTTTTTGGCAAGTTTGTTTAAGAGAAAACGTTTAATATCAGCCAAACTAAGATGTGAATGGTATAAGGCTTTTAGCTAATTTACTACGAATACTAAGGTAAATGTTTGGTATATTTTATTCTCCGGAAAAAGTAAAAAGGAATATTCTATTCTAGATCTTTCCTAATAATGTTGATTAGTTTTTCCTACTATCCAAAATTTCATTATAATTCTGTAATATGGTCTCACTGTTTCTTGCGTTTCTGGTATTTGCCGCGTAGAAAACCTCTTCAAAAATGAGTCTTCTCTCTTCAAAGGCGGCTTCTTTTGGATCGCCGAGCTCAGCTGCACTGTGGTCCGCAGTTTCATCCATCGTTGATTCGACTTTGTTCTGTTCCAATTAAACATATTAATCATCAAGGTATATAAAAAAGTTTAAGTTAGAAAATGTTTTTCTGAGTTGGAAAGTTTAAATTATTTAGAAGAAGTGAATGCTGTAGAGATATGTGTAAAATACTTTAGAGAAATTAGTGTAAAATTATATTAGATGTACGATCACAATTATTGATAGATTAGTTAAAATCGTGCACACAAAAATCTAAATCATCATGCTGCATGGCATACATAAAATAAAAATAACTCCAATTAGACAAAATCATCTGTTATCAAAACGTTTCTAAACTAATTCACTAAATCTAAACTCAGGAATGAACTATTTTAAATCTATTGTCATTCAGATGCAAACAAGAATAACAATGAAAAAGATTCGATTATCAAGAATTAGAAAACCAAAGTTTACCAAGTTAAAACTAGGCACAATAATCACATGAAAACACACAAAATCCATTGCTTAGTCAGTGAAGACCTAGACATAGACGAAGGATAGCATTAGTTGGAAATAAACAACGACCATATAAAAAAGTTAAAGAAGTTGTTTGTCTTGTGTACAATCGAACCTCTTTATTTTCCTGAGTGCCTGGTAGTATGCCATGACAGCTTGGACGTGTCTCCATTTATGGCCCCGTTTGTCTGAATCAGACCCGGCCCTCTCGGAGTCCAGCTCGGACCTCCGAGAGCTCGACGAGCTCGATGCAATGATCGGTCGCCTACAAAGGGATGCTGCTGTTATATGTGACAGTGTTGTGAGTCGAAATCCTATGAGTTTCGCCGTGAAATTAAATTAAAAGACAAAGTAAGCTATATACATAGAAGTGAAAGAGAAGATCGTGAAAATATATGACATAGAAAAGTGTATACGTAGAAGAATGAAAGGATTTTAAACGACAGTTACATTGCATTGAAGTTTATTTGCGTAAGAAAAACCAGTGAAAGAAAAAGGAAAAAGAACGGAAATATTTCGTACTAAACTCAAGATAATTAACTTGTATCTTACACATTGGTAACCTAACCGTGGCAGAAGTAAACACAATTATCGACCAAACGGAGCATATCGGTACGTGACCGCAATATTGAGCGAAACTCACAGCTTTCGTGGTGGCTTCACAAAACATGCATTCTATTCAGTCCCCTCTATACAATCGTGGTCTAGGCTTCCAGCTTGCACTCGGTGCCACTAATTCGTTGTTTCTGCAGACTGTGAGGCCAAATTAGCTGCTTGGTTGGTATGGAAACTGAATCAGCATTAATGAGTGATGATCATGAGACGCAATATAATTACGAAGCATTTTTATTTCATGATTATTATTGACTACCGTATTAATTTTATTTTATTCTGATTCAATACTATCCTGTAAGGAATATTTTAAATGTATCAAGAAATAGATAGAACAATAATTTACAAATAAATATGCTTTCATCCAACAAAATCACACCAGAATCAAAATCTAGTTTTTTTCCAAGTTGGCAGTTGATTATAATAATTTATTTTGATTAATTTTCATAAACTAAATTCAGTAACCATAGCCAAAAGACACGTGGCTCAGTGCGTTGCTAAGAAGCGTCGAAAGCGTTTTATTTTACATTTTTTAACTTACATATCATCATTGCGCGTATTTGTAGTGAATGGCGAAAACTTGGTCAACAACCTAAAATAATTTATTCTTTATAAAAAAGAAATATATGAAGCAGTTTATTAAAGCGGCAACTTAAACATTTAAATCTGCCAATGTATATGATTTATATACTGTAGTAATTAATCTTATGTTAATACTAAAAAAAGTAATTTTTAATTTGTATAGAAAACCTTTTTAACAAAAAGTTTCACCAATATCAAATATAAGGCTTAAAGACGTAATAGAATCTTTTTTAAGTCGCATTAAATACAGTTTATTTTTTTCTTGTTTACAAAGTTTAAAAGATCTAATATCGACAATAGAATGAAAAATAGATAGAAATGTTTCATTTGAGAATAATGTTTTCTTCGTCGCTAATAACGCTTGGAGTAAATCTCCTTGGAGAATTTATGTCTTTTGATGTACAAAATACAAAATTACAAAATTGAAAAGATTTTTTCGATTAATAATACTTAATTCATAGAAATAGAATATATCTTACGTACCGACCAAAAACACTACAAATAGAATTCAAACTATGCTTCAATTTCTGCAAAAAATTTTGAAAATCAAAAATATATTTAATTTGGAATTAGATTAAAAAAAAATGTTTTGAAACTAAAACTATTACGTTGAATTACCGCCAAGAATTTGTAGGAGTCAAGACGATTTTTTCATCATTTCATTAGACGTTCTAAATTCAAACTGTTTGCCAGCCAGGTTTTGAAAAAGTTTGAGTTTGAATGATATTTATTCTTAAAATTATAATTCTATATCACCAGTTTGTTATTTATAAATACTAATAATGAAAACAAAAAAAGACATTATGGAAATAGTGTGTATAATCGTTCTAATTTTGAATTATTGTGATTATGAGAAAAAGTTTACATACTTATTGAAATATCATTGTCATATTTTATGAAAATATCTAGATTTCTTATTAAAGAACAGCAAAGTTTCGAGTTCACTCCGAACAGTGGAAATTATTCCCATTGTTATATCTATATGAATATACGCCACTTGGGGCCATTAGTTAAATTGGAGCACTTGGAACATAAAATATTGAGCTAATATGTAAAATTTTACAAATGTAGGATATTTTATTCTAGTTGCAGTTGCGATATAAGTAGAATTTATTATTTGTATCTACATTTCTATAATTTTATGAGAGTGCGTAGCATTAATTTTTGCATGAATTAAAAAACCTTAAAGCTGCTTTTAAAATAAAGAATTGTTAGAGACTAATGACATTAAAAATTATTAAAATTTGTATAAGTACATTAAATAAATTAAATGGATTTCGTGGATGTTTCATACAACTTGAATTAATAGATAGACCACTTAGTACATGTAAAAATTGATATTTTTCCAATCGCAAACATTCTACAAGCGTTCAGAGCATGTCAAGATCTTCGGATTAGTGTCAGTCAGTCAGTAAGATGGGTCACGGTTGTATCGATTATGTATTATAGTATCAATGTCAATACGAGAATAGAAAGTAGAGGTGAATGAGTAATTTTAATCAAATATTTCACAGGATTTTTTAAACTAAAATAATATACAAACTTGTGCCCATAATTTTACTATAGTGTACCTCAGACTATTTTGTGACATAAGATTGGTTAATGATATAAGTATGACTGGTATATGGCCTTTACATAACCACAGGTAGACTGTAAAAAATGAAAACTTTGGAAAAATAACTTAATTCTTGTAAAAAAATATTAGAATCGGATATGATTCCTAGGATTGTATAAAGTCTCATTCAAGAACAGGACAGTTGTTGGGAACTAATACAAATATTATAATAACTCTTGGAATTGGAAATGAGTAACAATCGAATTCCTTGCCGGTATCTTCTGGGTACAATCAACATCCTGAACCGGGAGGCTAAAAAATGCACTACTCATAAATTCATGTATTAGTATATAAATATTTATGTGAATAAAAAAAGGAATACGTTGAACATAATACGTTAGTGCAAAATAGATTGTTTAATAACTTAGTAGACATTACAGATTAGTTCCTACAAAATCCTCTAGATATTTATTCAGTCGGTTGTCAATTGAAACACAAATTTTGTTTACTTCCTCTTTGAACGATTAATAATATGGTTCTGGAAAAACCATTGTTTCGGTTACAGGCATAGAACAGAAAGGGTTATTAAATTATAACGCAGCAAAAGGCACGTTGTGTAAAGCATTTGGGGCGAAATTCCCTTTTTGATAAGTTTCATGCATAGCCACAATACTTTAATTTAATTAGGGATTTGTGTATAAGATATAACGTAGTATTATTGAAAGTTTTATGATAATATAGGATAAAAAGCTGTAAAAGGTGTTCAAGGTAAGCTGAACACTTATGTGCTGCCTCTCCTATTATACCCCGACTGCAGACTTCTTAAGTTTGAGAATGCTTAATATTGATTATTCATATATACTTTTTATAAAGGTAACGTGAGTAATATATATGTAATATATATTAGGTTTTATATAAGCGCTCTTTATATAAACTTTCTTGTTTTCGTTGAAGCTTTCCATAAAAAAGTTTGGCCTTAATGATCCCGTGTCAGTGCACATTTCTCTCACGATCCGATGCCTCCAAGCCAGCTCTGACTTACAAAAAATATATCTAGTATACAAATACAATTTTAAATATGAGGGAAATTGATTCACGGGATAAAAGAGAAAAACCGGCTAAGTGCGGACTCGCGCACGAAGGGCTTCTTAACGTTAATATTTTTATTTTAAGTATTTCTTGTTATAGCGGCAACGGATATACATAATTTGTTAAAGTACAGCTTTCTAGTAAACATGGTTTATGAAATACATCCTGGTGACAGACAGACAACGGCGGCTTAGTAAAACGGTTCAGCTTTTACCATTTAGGTACGGAACCAGAAAAAATATTTTTGTAGCAGGCACTGATGGAGCACAACATTACAAAAAATATGTATACTCTCGACCTGATTATTCGAATGCTAACTATGAGGTCTATTTAGCATAATTATAGTTTATACTTAAAATAATATCTATCTTAAACGGTTTCTAATAAAATACTTCTTTTTTACCAACAACAAACTGTCGTGAAGATGTACTAATTGTATACGTACGCTTCGAATTTTATGGATATCATTTTACTTGCATCTATTAAATTGTATCAGCTGAAATATTATGTCACGTTTAACCTAGTAAAGTATACTATTATTTGTTTATAAGTTCTATATCGGATAATGGGAAATACCTCCATGTTCATAAATATATCAAATGTGAGTCACTTTACACATATGGTGCGATTTGGTGGCCATATTTGTAAGTCAACCACCGCCTTGGGAGTAATCAGATCAAGATACGTCATTTAACGTGTGAGCCTGTTATAAGTTATAAAATATCTTTCTTTATATAGCAGTAGATTTGAAGTATGTGTAAAAATTTTTAACTTTTACGTCGCGAAAATGCAATTATTTGCATTGTTTTGGGGCAGAATTAAACGCGATATTAATATAAAAGAAAATATTGTATTAAATATTATGCGTAAACTATAAATAATACTTAAAGTTTATTTATTTAACCTTAAATATCTCCCTCCCTATCTGATGAACATTTTTTACGTAAGAGCATGCATCCCAAAAAGCTATCCTATGATTGTAGAGAAGTCGATATATCTATTTTTTCCTTTTATTTTTTATTTACACAAAGCAAAATATGTTCTAGTTTATCCATCGCCAATTAAATAAATATAATATCATTAATTCTATTTGTAAAGGGTATAAAAATTGTTGAATTACAGACGATTTATAAATTATCCGTGTGAACTTACCATCTGCGATGTAAAATATGTTGTGATTGGAAATTCAATTACGTTGGGTTTCCAATTATAGGAATATACAACATACTACTAATTTAAATATAACAGTCTATATTGTGCATCAATTATACCACAACTGTAGAGCGGATTTTGATAGTATATACATAGGCTCATAGCAGGATTACGTAATAGGATATTTAATTGTAAATTGATCTATAGGCTTGAAAATTAATGCCAGTGAAGCTGCGGCTGTTAGTTTGTGATACTCAATCCATGTTTTTCTAACTTAGTTAACAAAAAATTATTTCTAATAATTCGACAATAATAACTTGATACTCAAAACATTACAGAGTCGTAATCGGCGGTCATTACAAAGACTGATCAATTAAGAAAATTGCAAGTAATATGTATAACCGTTAATGTAATGCATGCATTCAATAATAAATGTATGAAATGCACTGCATAAAATATAGAATTTGTTGGATAATAAATTGAATGAATTTATGATCCTTATGAATAATATTTAAATACCATAACAAATATACATTATTATAAGGGATTAAATAAATACTGCATACATTTAAAGGATTAATTTATCAAAAGAAACGTCATTCAAATCATCTGCACAAGGAATAATGATTAATTATTTTTAATTTGTGACCGTCCATTAATCACGTGAGGATCGAAAGGGGGAGGGGGAGGGGTCTATATAAAATCACGAAATACCACAGTCGTGAAGGGGGGTTATAATATACGTGTATTTATTGTTTCCAGATGCTTAAAAGAAAAGCGTCGTTTCGCGTGCAAAACACTTTTCTTGTTCGCGTAAATGTTTTATAGCAAGAATAAAATAAGTTAACATAACCGTTTATTTTATGAATATTTTCAAATAGTTATAAAATTTTGTAGGTACTAAAAATCCACGTGACATAGAGAGGAGAGGGGGTTAAACCTCACCATGTATCAAAAAGCGAAGGGGAGGTAAAAAAGACGAAAAAGACCTCCCCTGATTAATGGACGGCCCCATTCAAATATTCTTATTTCTTATGTTATTTTATATTGATTTTTGATGAGAAAACTTCGAATTTTTGGTTTGATAGATTATATTTTCAAGAACTTATTCCATCGAAGAGTTAGTAAGTAAACTTTATGTCATCTCATGTCTTCCAATAATTTCATGTTTATGCCTTATCCTATTTGGATAAGGGGCATGTATGTACTAAATGGTGTATAATATAAAACAAAAATTTTTGGGGGGATAAATGCATAATAGATAATGACATCTCTAATTCTACAGTTGCACGTGAATTAAACATGACTAAAGTGAAGAGTAATTTACAAAGTTTGTGAATTTCTAACTTGTCAATTGCAGAATTATAAATCAGGTATAGGTCGTAAGCTATGGTTTCCTTTATTTTATTTTATTACATTCCTTGATTACATATAAAAATGAATACATACGTAAATAATGTAATAAGTGTCAATAAATTGATAACATTGCGATTACATATAAAAAATGAATACATACTTAAACACTAAATAAGTGGCAATAATTTGAAATGAAATATAATATACATATCAATAAAACTCATTGTGATTCTAATACGTTATTAGTGGAAAAATACCTGTATATTAATAGCATATTTACGCAGCAAGGGCTTACCATTACACCATCATTAGCAGTCCATTGACTGTCTTACATACGTACTAAGTACCACGTCATAATGTAATCCTTTCTTTAATCTAGACTTTACGCCGTCATACCAAGCGAGTCATAATACAATTAAGTAGATGTATGTTATTTTTATGACCTATCTTCACTCGCAATCTCTGACTCCAAATTGGGCGTATATATGGATCAATTGAGAGTTTAACGTTCTCAATAATGTATCAAAAATTACATATATATTGTAATCTCAGATTATTTCACGTTAGATAAGTGACAAATGACAAAAACATAGCAAAGGCTATCCCTCGGTAGGATATTGAAATCAAAGTAAGAGCAAATGGATAGATTTGTCTGACTTTAGTAACAAAAACAAGAGATAGATAGATTGAAAACGGCCGTTAGTATAAAGTCCCTCATAATCGATAAATTGCCTTAAGTAATAACAATTTTATTAAATTATACATCGTATCAGTGTGTCTATTAGGATAGTAGGCTTGAGACCATAGGCCATGATGCCCAATCGTTGGATCCTCGCTTGTCGTTGCATAAGCTATACCAGGTAGTACAATTAAGTATTATGAATTTTACTTCATAATTTGTCTCATCCCTGTGCAAGAATCTTGTTACTCATTGTTCGTACAGAGCAAAGTCAATTATAATCAATGGCTGTAGAAAAAAATTGTATCACCTCTGTTTGCAATTCAATTAACATTATCTACGTACGCAAAACCAAGCCAGTTAGATCATTATATTATTTGTCTCTACCTTGCATCGTATTCAGTCCTTTTAATAACAGACTGTAAGAATTAAGAATTTGAGTTGATATTTTAGAGAGACAATACTTCTTCTCTAGATCCCTTTTCATTGCTTGTGTATAAAAAATCGTTAAATTTAAAAGCTTTTTCCTTGTTCTTCATCCCAATTATGCCTATTACTTGCGGATCAAGTCAGTTAAGGGCTGGTTAGTCAGAAAAGTAATAACTTTGCTAACGTTTCCTTCGTATATTACGCATAGATAAATTATGAAAAAATGCATGCATTCTTTATCTTAAATACCAATACACGATTACCATCACTTCACTGCATATAATAAATCACAAATAAGAAAATCAAACGTGAAAAACTTTTATTTCCGACCTATCTTTGTATTATTTGACTTAATTTTTAGAACCATGCATAATTTACACAGGAAACGTATGCAAAGTTTTCTGACTAATCCGCCCTTAACTGACTTGATATTACGCAAGTAATAGACATAGTTTAAGTGAAAGATAAAGAAGATACTGCTAAGCTATCCCCCCTTAAAGGCAATGGTTGAAATAACCCCTTGTAACACCTCCGAGGTGTCTACCATAGCTTTTATTATTATCAAAACGTGTAATTCCCCTCACCTCTGTCCCGGACTCTTGCTCTCATTGCTGGCGTTGTTGCTGGAGTCATCGTCCTCCTCTCGTGAAGTGGCTGCAGAGAGGGCCCGCGAGGAATCCGCGTTGACGTCACTCCCGTCATTGTCTTCGCCGTCTGATGTTCTGCTTGTACCTTCTTCGGCCTGGAACCAAATGAAGACATGCAATTATTATTTAACAAGTATGTTTAAGTATGTCTATCAGTTATTTAGTTTCCATAGTACAAGCTTTGCTTAGTTTGGGACTAGATGGCGTTGTATTTAATGTCCAGGAATATTTATTTATTTATTTATTTAATTTATGACGTATACTTAACATTACTTAACATATGCTGAATAGCCCTTTACCACATTACCTTTAACTCTTTTTTTAACAAGATGATTATTGTGTTTTAATGGGTAAAGGCAACAAACGGATTTTTTTATATTTGTATTTTATTCAAACTGAAAGATTGATTTTTCATTTAGCCCGGTAAAGTTAGACAATTTAAAAAGGGCTTTATTCTGACTTAGCCATTTTATTTGTTACGGTAAACTTAAGGTCTGTACGGAAATTGGGCAGTCAGAATAAGGCAGTTTGATATCTATTATAAGGCTAAATTGACCGAAATTCTTACTGAGATAAAACTCATGAATATTAGAAATTATAAAAAAAGTTTATTTCACGTGATATTCTATAACAACTGCTGACAATGAACACAATATCAAAGTGTCTTTCCCTTTTAAGAGGTTAAAAGAATAGTGTCAATGGTCAAATTCTTAGTTTTACTCTAGTTAGCATTTATTTTTAAGGCTAGATTGTAATCTTTATATCGCACTTATCTTATTTTATGTTGTTGGACAATAAATAGAAAAAAAAATCTTTAACAGAAAAGAAAGAATCCTTGTCCTAAAAATGTTATTATTCTATTCCATCAAACATAATAGTAATTCTAATAAATAAATCTGTATTTCGTTTGTAATAAAAAATATATTGTTTGTCCACCTGCTCATAATAATTATTTACTTAGGTCTCGAATGATTTAGGCCCGAAACAGACAATAAAAATATAAACTGTTTTGATACATAAATTGTAGTTGATATTTAATGTTTTATTCAACAAATAACCTTAAGATTATAACCTCATTATACATATCTCACTGGCTTCATACAAAATGTTTTGAGAATTATCTTTTCCTACTAAATAGATAATTTTTAAATATTTTATAGATATTTATTAAGAAAAGATTAATCAATACAGACTAGCTTAAATTTTTGTTATGAATGATAAATCAATGACGTCATCTGTTAAAAGTGGTTTGTCGTTCGTCTATAACAGACCTTATTTAGCTTTCCTAAAGTCTAGACACAATATTAAATTATTTATAAAGGTCATGCTTGGCATGAGACAGAAAAGGCGCACAAACATCTAAAATTCATATTTTTACCTTTAAAATATTAATTACGATCCAAAGACCTATACGTTTTAATAACCATAAGACTAGCATGTGACATTACTAACTTTTTAAAGAAAGCATGCTTACATATAAAGTTTAAATGATCATTACCTACCATTTACATAATTTAACAGATTAATTTTAAATGGATTGTTAAATTTTGGTTGCTTGGAAGAATCGGCTAATTAGCAATAAAGCCGCCTTTGCATTGCCTATTGTTTGTTGTATTTGCTTGATAAAGAATTTTCGTTTCATTTCATAAAATTCCATTTTATTTATCTAAAACCTTATTATACCAAAGGTGTGTAAGACACCTCAAAAAAGACAAATAACCATCAACTATCCATTGCTATTCTCTTGCTTATTGAAATAATGGACAAAGAATGAAAGAAAAGAAGACTACTACGATAAAACTATGGTTAAACATATATATTAGTTACTCTAAGATTTTAGCGAACTCAACTTATCTCAACTTCAAAACATAACTGAGGAAAACTATTAACTATACTATTAAAACATACAATAGTGCATTAGTGGGACAATAGCTTTCCTTGGTTCTGTAAGATTTGTGTAATGTTGAAAAATGTTTGAATAGAGTTTAATGTAACATTTGTTAACTTTATCAATTACATGTAATGTATATGTAATTGATAAAGGCTGATGACAATATGTAGTATAAACATGATATATAAAATACACTGCGCTCCGCTCTTTTCTTTGTCCCCTATGTAGTAACTTCATGTAGTATTAAGTAGTAGTTAAAAAAATGTCTTTACATACTAATGTGGTGGTACTACTTAAGCATTTCATTTCAAAAGTTAGATCTCAGATGTAACCAAAACCGCCGCTGAACTCAAATTGAACTAGGCTGGAAACGTTTGCCGAATGCCGAGTGAGGTGGGTGTTTTATCAAAACAGTAACACAGCGATGGGCTCTTCGAGGATATGGTGTGATGAAATAAATAATTTTGATCGAAATTGGCAAAGTTTGACTAGAGGAGGGAAAAAGGGGCCTTTACCTAACAAAGAGACAAGGCTAACAAAAAAATTGTTAGCTGAAATGAAAATGCCTTTAGTAATAGCAAGTTTAAAACTCGGGACAAAGATATAAGACCTGGTCTGGATCTAAACTCAATTATAGTGAAATCGCGTTTACCTCCAGAATCGTTTACCTTTTTATTGGAACTTAGACAAAGAAGGTGCATATATTTTTGTGATAAAAATAGTCTTAACGTATCATTTGAAAACTAATGATAAAACTAGGGTTGTTGAAAAATTATGAATATCGTTCGTATGTTTGTGAGGATGTATGTATGTTTATGACTCTTCATGCAAAAACTACTGAACCGATTATGATGAAACTTGGTATATAGGTAAGGGTTCAGAATAACATGTAGGCTACTTTGAATCTAACTAACGTTGGGAAATCTATAGATGAGTTTTTAACACAACTAACCTCAATTATATTGAAATGCGTTTAACATGGATTTTATTACCTTTTTAATGAAATTTATAGCACATGTACTATATTTGTGATAAGAATAAACACAACTACTGCAAAAAAAACTGTAATATACCTATAAAAAAAATTGTAATATATTAAACTTTTATAATTATAATATGTGAACTAAAATAAAGCTTGTATTACTTAAATCTTAGCGTGCTTACTCACCTGGATGCGTATAAGCGGTATCATTTCTTCTTTAGGCACATGCATGGTTATACACATAATTTTGTTATTTACGGCAATAGTTATACAAAATCAATCATTTCTTGGTTAATCGCGCTTGAAATATATAATTATAACTTATACTTATTTTAAAATTGGTTTCCTGTCGAGAATAGATTGAAATAATTTTCAATTATTTTTAATGTTTCTCTACGTGGAAATGCCAGGCCGAAAATGTTAATTTACTAATAATATTTTCTAAAATGAAGATTTTCTTACATTTGTCAGTATTTTAATAAAATCCGTCAACGAATACTATAATGGTTGATCTATGATTCAATTTCTATATATGATTGAATTAATGAAACTGAATATCTAAAAAAATGGAAGATAATTGACATTTTAAAATAAAGTAAAGAAATAAATTTGGTAATGTCTATATTGTTTTAAAGTAAGAATTGCTTCGGTACGGATGGGTATAGAAAACTTAAATGTGAGAGATTTTATTTCCTCCTAGAAAATACACAGAACATTTTATTGAACGTTGGTCTAACGTTTGTTCTTTGAAATGCGAGCTTTTTCAGGTGTTGAAATAATCTCTATTCGTGTTAAAAGACAGTTCAGTTTTGGATATCAATGCTATCCAATTTATAAAGATATCTTTATTTATTTATAAACTATATACAATAGAACAATTTATAAAGATAGAAGTTATATCATATTAATATAGAGATATGTGTTCATTCAGAATATATAAATATTAATAATCTGGCATAGACAAGCATAGATTAAAAGTTTACGAAGTTAGTATTAAAATGGCATTCGATAAATCGACCAGGTGATCATTATTTAAGCTATAAACCCTATTTACAACTCAATTACCATCAAATATTTGCCCCTAAATTTAGTCACTTACCATATTATCATAGTATAAAAATAAAACAAGTTATTTTACTTACGGACAGTACAATTTCCTACTAGCCGTAAGTTTAAAGCGTATCTATAGTAAAGGTGGTGTTAACATAACAACCAAAACTTGGATCCGATTGGTTGATTATTTATTTATTCATAAAAAAACTATTATCTAACATTAAAGTCATGCCTCAGGACCAAATCGTTAGACAGTTTACATTCTTTCTTATTATAACCGCTCGCTACTGAAAACGATTCGTATCTGTTATATATGACGTTCCGTCGTTTATAGGAACCGTGCCTCTACGTTAGAAAATCTTTCAAAATATCTTCTTTCATAATCAGTTAATACAAAAATAACATATTTCATATATCATCTTATCTCTCTAACAAGACGCGAGAATTTGAACAGAACCCATCCATACGTTATTGACACAATACGTGACCCACATCTTCCAAACATGCCCATCGAGATGAGAGCGGGATTGAAAGCTTTTTAGCGCTGATTTTTCACTTAATTTTTATTATTAGTAATACTTATACTCAAAACTTATATTTATTTATTTAATAGACATACCAACGCTTATATTGGTATATTTACAAAGTTATTCAGCACATTTAATTGGACCCAAATATGTATAACAAATAATTACAGGTATATACGACATGCTTGCAAAATTAATCTCTAGTTAACTTGGTCATTGTATCACACATGAACAACTGGACCAAACTGGACCTTTTTGATGTGTTTGTTATTAAAATAAAGGAAAATATTAAATTGAGAGTTACCATAATATTAAAATAAAAATTTAAACTTAATGACAATATAGATTTTCATGGCTAATTATTTAAGGTACATCAATAAGAGAAACATGCAAATGCAGAAGATTTATTCAATGATGCTGTTTAGGTGTTCAAATAACACAATAAAGTGTTGCCACTGTGCAAAAGAGGAGAAGTACTTCTTACTTGGATTATAGACAACACCGACAACTATTAACGACCCTACCAGCAGAAGATAGATGAAAAGTACCATTTAAAACTATCCTTTTTCACGCCAATTGAGTACTGGACGTTATAAATTAAATAGTATTGTAATAAGCTAATAGAGGCGCTATGGAAAATTATGTTAAATGTAATAGAAATGTACTGTGATTTTACACAACTGGCCAATTAAAGAACTAGCCAGTGAACAACAAATCACAGCCAGTCATAACGACTATTAGCAAATTGAGGGTAGATGCATCGTGACATCAATAAGACGTTCGAGCACAAGACGCAATCGGTACCAATGCGCGCAGATACTGAACGCGCCTACTCTTTATACATAGGAGTTTGATGACAGCTAACTACTAAAAAGTGACATTTGCTTATGTGATATACAGAACTTGATAAAACATGAATCAAATGTTGCCACAGTATAATAAATACTCGCAGTGAACGCAACTTCCCCTTATCCATACCGAATTTGGTTTGAGGTTTCCAGAACATTCGCTACATAGTTCGACCGGCGGTTACCTCGGTCAACACATTGTCTATATACCATAAACAACCGCGCTTCATAAGTTTTCCAGATGTTACATGCCCTCATTTACCCTTTTGTAACTTTCTACCATCCTACTTATAATATAGTCGTGAGTTTTTGGATGTTTATATGGTTGTATGTCAATTTGTCAAAACGTCGCTATTGAAAGGATATTCATGAAAAGTGGTATAAAAATTTAAGGCTATTTAGTTAGAAGTTACGATAGAATAGCTTTAGTTGATCGGTAAAATTTAATACAACCAAGGACGCAGAAGATACTATTAATATAATTTAAAATTCGAATGCACAATTAATGCTTATCTTTGAGTAATAGCTGAATAACATTTTTTCACTTCTTTTGCTATAGTGATAATTTTAATATTAATATTATTTAAGGAATATGTGGACGTTAGATGTTAGTAATGCAATCTAATAACGAGAGCATGGATAGATAACTTTTTGCATAGATTTAGTTCATAATCTACACATTTGACAACATTTATCTCAGTTCAGGTAAACTAAAGTGTACGGCAGCTAGCTTATTCAAACACCGCGCCTCGAAAAAATGAAAATTAAATTTCCAAACTTTTTGTTTCTGCTTTGACCCGCTATTTTCATCTAGTCCATTACTAGATTGCCTTCCCTACATTGTATAAACACTTGATCATCGCGTAGCAACGTATTAATTGGGGAATGAATTCTGGGATAGTTTGAGAGTTTCAAATGTACCGAACTTGACAAGATAATTGGATGAAATAAACCATGCTCTTATTGGTTTGTTCAAGTTAGAGGATACAGATTTACGCTATTTTACAAGGTTATGTGCATAGGTACATATTATTTTTCATTCTTTTGTGACTATAATAACGATGGTCGTGTTCTTTCGGGGACTCCGGCACAAGCCAAACGGAAGTAAAGAGGGCACATACCAAAATTACATGTATTTATGTCAAATTATTATATTTATATATAGTTTTTATACTCCCCTCAAAATTGATTTAATAAATTGATATACCGGGTGTTTTTCTATGCAGTCTGAAAAATTTGAAGACATAAAGTAAGTGTAGTGGAAGCTGATGGTATAGATATAAATAAAAAACCTATGCTATTAAGAAGAATTAAATAACCGAATTAAATGTATAAAACTGTACACCCTACGCGAACTATGCTAATATTTACCCCTTAGCTTCTACTCCGCTTACTTTATATCCCCTAATTTTTTACAAGACCATAGATAAACACCCAGTATAAAAGAGTATTCCGAAAGGCACTAATATACCATTTAGGAACATTGGATCCTACAAAGTACACGTTCGACGTTCTTACCGGGATCAACCAATACGTTTTTTACGGACATAAAAGGAATCGACTTTTTGCTTTTCAAATAGATTTAACGTTTCGTCGCTAAAACTGTCAGGTCAGTGCGTAGGGATTAGCCCAGAAGTATTGTTTGAAAAGGTTTTTAATTCAATTCAAATTCAAATCTTTTAATTTTACAAATTGGCTTTTTTGAAAGCTCTTTTGAAACGTCTGATACATTTTTTTATTTACTAACGATTTGGAAGGCAGTGTCTACTGAGAAGAACTGGCAAGATTTGGCAATTAATATATTGGTTTGCATAGTAACTGAAAATATGATATTTTTAAGCATCAGCATTTTAGAGCAATGAAAATACTACACATACTTTAAAGTTGTAATCTGGGTTATAGCTGTCACTGGTGAAAAGAGTGACAGATGGAAATTATCATAATAAAATAAATAGTTATTTTTATTCAAATTATGTATTACTTCGTGTGACATAAGTTGATTGTCATAAAACGTTGTTACCGGGATCAACCAATAGCTGTTTACTAACGGCCGTTTTTAATATTCTATCTATCCCTTGTTTTGCTTACTAAAGTCAGGCAAATCTATTTGTCAGGCAAATCTGTCAACGGATAGCTTTTGTTATGACTTTTGTCAATTTATTGTCATATAATCTGAGATTACAATCTATCCATAATCTTTGATACATTATTGAAAACGGCCGTAAGGGTATATAAAGTAAGTTTTTACTTTTTACATAGATTTAACGCTTCATCGCTGAAACTATCAGGTCATTGCGTTAGGATAAGCCTGATGTATTGTTTCAAAAGGCTTTCAATTGTATATT
>LQNK01002015.1:0-16061 GCA_001586405.1 Phoebis sennae
ATTGCTCTAGGCAATAAGACCGCCTTTTGCACACTTATAAGTTAAGAAAGACATTCTTGTACCTTTATTTTTATTAAGTGCAATAAAGGATGAAAATAAAATAAAAATACTTTGCAATTCCAAATGTCACAAATCTCGAACCTGCAGAAATAAATAAGAGAAAAAGAATTTTACTGATAATTTTCTGCCAATTTGTTAATTTTATTAGTTTTTATTTTTAAAGAATTATATATCTTTTTAAACCAAACATGAAGTTTGGTTTCTAGATACTTGACTTTTTCTTTTTATTATTTTGGTTTGATTTCTTGATTTTTTTAGTTTGAATTGTTAATTAATAAGAATATATTTTATGTTTTGTTTAACCAAACAGAAGGTGTGATCTCTTGATATTTGAGTAGTATTATTGTTTGACTGACGTTGTTTGTAACCAAATATTATTTTAATTAAGACTAGAATTGTTTTTATTTTAATAAATATTTGATTTCGATGTTTGAGTTCATTATTTACTACATTTATTAAAGAACTAGCTTTCCGCCCGCGGCTTCGCACACGTGGCCTACTAATTTCTGTAGTTTTTAGAGGCGCACAACGAAAGTTTAAAAAAATTACGGTCACAGGATCGCTGATATATTTGCATGTTTATAGTTTTTTATGATTTTCTATGAAAATAGGTTTGAAAAACCCCACAGTGCGCGCGCCTCTTCGAAATACAGAAAATTGTATCCCATGCAATCGAAGCCGCGGGCTGAGTTAGTTATTTTTTGAAGGTTTTTGAGAATCTATTGATTGTTTTAACGCCTAACGGCCGTTTTCAATATTCTATCTATCTTTTGTTTTGCTTATAAAGTCAGGCAAATCTATCTATTTGCACTTACTTTGATTTCAATACGCTGTCAACGGATAGCCTTTGTATGACTTTTGACTATCAAATGTCATTTAATCTGAGATTACAATCTATCTATAATCTTTGATACATTATTGAAAACGGCCGTTAGTCTATACGTTAAGAGTATAAAAAACCATGTCCGCAACTCAACCAAAATCTCACATGCCCACGTGGTATGACATTTCTGCAACTTCAGAAGCGCATATCTCAAACAATATTTATTTTAGCAAAAAACGCTTGTTGAAACCTGTATTTTATTTTTAAAGACCTATCCAATGACACCTCATTTAATCATGTATGCGCGAATTTATTTTTATACCCTCCGTTTACATGTATGAAAAGCCACCCCTAAAAATATTTTTTCAAATATATTATAGCCTATGAGTTGCACCTAATATAGGTCTATCGGCATATGAAATTTTATCAAAATCTAACCAGTGGATATTACGTGGTTGACGCACATACAAACAAATAAAAAGACAAACAGATAAACAGACAAACAGAAAAAAAAATCTAACCATGGTTTTCGTATCTATAGAACATACATATTGCACACCAATTACTCTTTTTGAAAAATATTCAATGTACAGAAATGGTTCGGTTACTGTTTTATTATATGTATAGATATGGTAATTTTATATAATTACTGGTAAATGTGATTAATGATGAATTTCGAAAGTTTTTACAACCTTTACCACGAGCATTAGTAATTATGCATAGTTCCCGGTAATTGTATATAATAACCGCACTATCCACATTTACCCTAACATAAGAATGCACCGAATGCTTAGTTTAGACAGGAAGGAAAACAAACACATGTCTATAATTTTTTTTTTTATTTAAAAAATACAAAAAAATACAATTTTGCTTACATTAAAAAGTTTAAATTCCTTAAAAGTATTTTATTTAACATGGAAAGTATTCGCGTTAAAACAAACACAAGATAAAAAAAAATTGCCATACAATAGAACCGACTTCCTCGATCTAAAAAGTAGAAAACAACTTTAATTTAATTTTTTTTTAAATCTATACAAAATCCGTGCAAAATCTTGTTAAATTGAAAATAGATAAAGGCTTTCTCAAATTGTAGTATTAATATATAAGTATGGCATAAGATTTGGTACAGACGCTTGCAGCAGTTCTCGTGCGTAATTTCCGTGACTGTCAATTAAAACACACAACTCAGATACGTAAGTTAAGTATTATTGTGTACGCGCCTGTACCGAACCTTATGCCACATTCATATATTAATGCTACAATTTGTGAAAGGTACGCTTACGAGCCCTATGACGTACAAATTTCATTTTTACACACAATTACAGCTGACACACTAATTATGTGTAAATATTTTCAAAAAAAGTTTCCGCTGGGAGATCGTTGCGAAAACAGTTTTGTCGATTTTCTCCTAAACTACTGGACGCACAAATTTAAAAATTGCACACACAATTACACGACCCGACACACTAAATAGTTGCCAAAGAAAGTTTGAAAAATTCGAAACTGTTTTCGAAATTAAAACTCGCAGTCGCAGGTGCAGCCCAGACATTTAAAATATACAACAAGTGGGTCAGACAGGTGAATTGTGTTGAAAGTTGGCGATATTTGGGTGTGGAATTCAAGGCAGCTAGATGCGCGACGCGATGCGTGGCCTTGCGATTCCATCGTTTCGGACCGGAATTCGGGATCTTATTGTTAAGAGGTTCGGGAAACTAGTGGCAAAAGCTGCCTCCTTATTCGACAATATTCGGAAAAAGCTGCGTTGTAGCAGTAAGCAAGTCATTCGTTTTACCAAGGCGGATCCTAAAAGACACAACATTTGTGTCAGCATATTGGCGTGAAGCTCTCTCTCCACACGTCGACGGATGGATTTGAACTACACGAATCCAGAAGTACTCCTTCGTCCACTAAGTGGATAAGTGGACGATGTGGAGGGATTTCAGGCTGCGACAACGTGCCGTTTGTGCACACTCATATCAACGCTCTCCCCTCGAGGGTGAGGTACTCGAGAGGGCGTAGAGTCGTGGGTGGCGATGGGTAGGAGTTGAATTGCTGTGCCACCATTGTTGCCATCAGCGATGCGGGATGGGATAAGGGATGGTCCGTGGTACTGGAGCCGAAGATACGCACCGAAGTGGGTCTGCGCAAGCCCGACATCATTACGTCGAGAGAAGGTGTGGAAGGGTGATCGTGGACGCCCAGGTTGTTTCGGCCTCTGGATTAGTCTCACCGGGAGAAACGTAATAAATACGGGACTCACGTGGAGCTGGTCGAGTGTATACTGGAGCTTCCTAGACCGGATTATATCACGGCCACCGGCTCTTGCACTCTATCCTGGCGTGGGGTGTGGAGTTTAGGCTCTCATAGAGCTGAAAATGCCCCTATTGTTGTACTCAGAGGCTCCCACATGAACTGGACAAGGTTTAACCAGATGACGACGATCGCGAGAGGTCGGGTCGGAATGAGCACCCTCCGTCCAGTTCCCTTTGAGGGTCAGCACACTCCTCTGGCTTTCCCAAGCCACATTAGTGAATACGTTATTTGAGTAAGATAAGGGATAGCTTACCAACACCAAGTGTGCAAATGCACGTGCGTGAGGTTTACTTACGGGGTTGGTACACCTCTAAAATCCATAATGATTATGTCCTTAAATCGACCAAGGCATGTGTGGGAAAATAGCCAAATGCCTCGTCATCTAATTAAAACAAAGTATTGCAATGGCCCCCGGTAAACGGCGGAAGTAACTATGACTTTCTAAAAGGGTGGAAAGGTGACTGGGTGACTGCTGTGGCTTGTGAAGGTAGCTGCGTTGCCGTGGAGCAGGTAATCAGACCGCCTGCACCGATCGTCGCCATAATATCGTCGTAATCGGACGGACGGACAGAGAAATCCGTTGCCTTGCTGGATCGGCAAGTCCGCCAGTGTCTTCGGACGGGGCATAGCGATACTGGTGGGCGGAGTGGGGAGAGTGGGGCTTGCCCCCCCGCCTCCCCGAGATTTGATTGGCAAAAGATACGGAAACAAATAATGAGAAAAGTGGGCCCGGCTCTGCACTGGAGTCGGGTGTCACATCAAATCCAACGGATGGTGCTCAGTCCGATGTCGTGCCCTCGGGGTCGGCGTCGTCTGAGTGTACTTTGTGTGGACAAGAGTTCAAAACAAAACGAGGGTTAGGTGTGCACAAGCGTGCAAAACACCCCCTCGAGGCGAATTTGGGTGCGGCGCCAAAAGAGGTGAAGCGGAGGTGGCATGAGGCCTTCTTGGCTCTTACTGAGGCCAGGTTACTAGCCGAGCTCAGTCGCTGCGGGAATCAGGAGTTGCTCAATGCCCTGCCTAACCTGGGAAGGACAGAGGCAATAAAGGGCCAAAGAAGGAAAGAGGACTGTAAGACCAAAGTCCTCCAAATTATAGACACAGAAAGAACCCGATCTCCCGTTAGTGCCCAAAGCCCGGTGTCAACCTCGGTCGAAGACGACCAGGGGGTGCGGGCCACTCGGCCTGCTGCCGACGTGAATCCCTTCGCGGAAAGCTCTAATTTGGATACGAGGGCTGCTCAAGCCCTGGACGAACTCATTGAGAGGGCGGCCAGGAGGAGAGCGTAATCGGGTCCCAAGGGCAAGTACGAGAGGCGCCGTAGACAAAAGACGGGAAGCAATACACTCGATACGACTTCCCCCACACTGTGCCTTAATAGGCGGAAAAGGCGAAGACTGGAGTATGCCCGCATACAGGAGCTCTTCAAAAGATTTCCGACCAGAGCCGCAGATGAGGTGATAGACGGAGCCTGTAGGGACGAGAGACACCAACTCGGGAAGATGGAGGCCCATTGGCGTCCTATCTTCGAGAGGGGGTCGAATATGCTCCTGGTCCCACACCGGAAGCTATGCGCCGATTGAGGTCCATTCAGCGGATCTGGCGACGACTTCAGCTCAATGCCCAAGCTGCCTACTATCTCCTGCTTTTGCATGAAACGAGTGAACGGCTTGGGCGCGTCGGCCTTTTTTATACGTCATACCATCTAGGCGTTTCGACTGCAGGGTAAACATTGCAGCAGCCTCAATGATCGGCAAGTTTTCGGACGGGGCCTTGCGATACTGGTGTACGGAATGGGGGGTGTGGGGCTTGCCCTTTTGTCGTTTTTAAAGACGTTATAAACTTACAAATGCAGTTTTTGCACGACAGGATGTCGAATAACTATAGTACCCGTGGAAACGGAAGACAGCAGCCAGTGCAGCGTGGTCAGCCCGCTAGTGGTATGCGAGGAGGCAACAAAAGCCAGTGGAAAGCGTATGAATTTCAGCAACGCCAAAATTTCGATAGTGATTGAAACACAGTCCGCGAGTTTAAAGAACGGCCCGTTAAATCCCGAGGCTCTACCGAGCGCAGTGCAGCCTGGAAAGGCAAGAAGACCGAGAAGAAAAATTCCCAGGTTCCCACACCAAGTTATGATTTCACCGCAAAAACAGAAACTCCAGCTGAGGACCGAACATATGTATGATCTAGGACCGCACACGAGTTCCATTCCGGTGCATGAGATTTATTCCCAGAACTTTGAGTTTGCAGACTACGTCGATCAGGTTGAGCGCACCTACGAGATATTAAGAGGTATCGATCAATGTGTACCATCTTACATTGCTACCTATTAGATTTAACTTTAAGCAACGGTAAAATACCTTTGAAATACCACTAATGTGGGTAGTGAAGAGGTAATGTTTAACCTCCCTGCGGTGGCTATCACCCAGGCTAGGGATGGCGATACGCTATCAGGTTCATTCGGTCTGGTTTTGAAATGCAAACGATAATGATACAGTGAATAATAATCGTGGGCCCGGCCCTGCACTTGAGTCGGGTGTCACTTCAAATCAAACGGGTAGTGCTCAGTCCGATGTTGTGCCCTCGGGGCCGGCGTCGTCTGGGTGGACCTCTGTTTAGAATAGGGACGAGAGTTTGAGACAAAATGAGGGCAGGTATGCACAAGTGGGTTAGGTGTGCTCAAGCGTGCCAATCATCCCCTCGAGCAATTGACATACATATCTTTAAAAAATAATAATACTCCCCTGATAACCTCCTCATTTTTTGGGAAGTCAGTTAAAAATGGAATAAATCACAATATCTAAAGGCTCAAAAAAATGAATATTTTTTAAAATTTGTATGTTATAGATTATTTCGTATAGCATTATTCTTACATGTGACCTTACACTGGCTGCTGCTTCACGGCTCATTAACAGAGGTAAGCATACCAAAAGACAAGAGGACACTGTAAATCAATATTGCAAGAATCCGAGTCAATTTTCCAAAGACAATCTTCGGGGAAATAAGTGGACGTAGACACACAATTTTTGAAGCACTCATGAAGACAACTGTGATCTCAGTCACCCCAAACCACACGCTCGCTGTAAAGTGCTCGAAACGTTCGGTTAATAATAACGTAAAATAATGTATAATAAACCGCGTTTAAAATCCTTTAAAAAGTATTTTATTTAATATGGAAAGTACTCGCGTTAAAACACAAGATTATACTAACAGAGGTAAGATCAAGTTTGGAAAAACACAAAGATGCCACCGACTGAACTTTTAAAATTGACTGATTTTTTAGAAAATATTTATATATAAACAAGTCCAACTCCAAGAGGACATCGATGCTATCGATGCTTGGTGCGCTCGCAATAGAATGGTCTTGAATTCGACCAAATGTTTTCACATTAAATTTTCCAGGAAAAAAATAAAACTACCAACAAAGACATACTATGTCAATGGCGCACCAATAACCGAAGTATCCAACATTTGTGACCTCGGTATCCCAATAGACACCAAACTAGATTTTAGGGAACACATTGACCATATCATCAAAAAAGGCTCACGTCTAGCTGGATTTGTATTCCGTCAAACAAAATTGTTCAATGATCCTGAAATACCCATTATTCTCTTTAACAGCAACGTTCGAAGTCTGCTAGAGTACTGCAGCCCAGTTTGGAGTCCATCATTTGCAGTGCATATCCGAAGATTGGAACGGCTACAAGACAAATATTTATATCATCTTTCATTTGCCAGTAATCTATGTAGTAAATTGAATTCGTATCACGAGAGATTGTCGCATTTCGTATTAATCTCACTTGAACGTAGGAGAATCATAGCAGATGTTGTGTTTTTATTTAAATTGGTTAACGGAAAAATTGATAACCCGCAACCGGTCAGCAAGATTAATCTTTCAGTTCCACGTCCTTTTAGCCGTCTCCACAATATAAAAACGTTTACCCTTCCGTTTTGCCGCGCAAATTTTTCTCAACATGCACCTTTGAATCGTATTACTTCCACATATAATAAATTATCTAAAGATTTTGATATATTTCACACCTCTGAACGCACAATTAAATCTCATCTGTTAAAATTCTAGGTTTTAGCTATTACTATTATTGTGAATCAAATCTCATGCATGCTGTGTCTACTCCGTAGAAGAACTTACACTGCACCATTGTTTGCCAATTTTTTGTTCTATTATGAGCGTCTTTGAATAGGTGTACGTTTAGTTCTGTAGATCTATCAATAAAAAAAAAATAAAATCTGTGTAGTTAGAGCTCATAAAGTACTACATCTACATATTATTGAATGAAGTTCAGGAGGATAGATAAACAGATTTTCAAATAAGTTGAACAAGACTGGAATTCGATCTATTTATTATGTGTATAATTTTGTAATAATTTATTTTAACTATTAATTTGCACACTCAATATTTGAGTAGAATGTATTAGAATCCATGACTATTATATTCTGACAAATAAAATGTTTTGAATTTGAAGACGAATTACAAATTGATGAAACACAAACCTTTTTTTTTCTTTTACTTGACGAGCCCCATCATCGGTCTTGCAGACATAAAAGCTTAGTGACAGGCTGACTATATAGACGCTCATACGTACACGACACTGCTGGAATGTGCAACGATTGGATGGATCGCTAAAACTATACTAGTTACGATACTAGTTATGACAAATGAAATGAAACATTTTATCCAAACTATCTACAAAAAATCCACCAAACTGAGTAACAGTTTGCCGGCGGGAGTGCGCTTGTTTGCTCAATTATATAAAGAAAAACTTTACTTTTTTTAAAACTTTCTACATAAGCTTAAAAGCTTAGTAAGACTTTAATTAGTACCCTTTTTAATGACCATTTATTTACAAACACACGATGGCTTCTAAATAAATCCATTCATTTAATCATTTAGTATTGAGAAAATGGGAAAATAACAATTGAAAGATCACGTTCAATCATAATTAAAGAGACTTGAGTATAGTAAAAGCATACCATACACAGTCAGGCCAAACTGATGCAGATTTACCTGATCGGGCTTGAAACATTTGATCGACGGATACGAAATTACTTTCAGACAAAATTATACACACGATACGGATTAGGATGAACAAACACAAAAGACAAACTGACCGGAAGGCCAAGATCCGTTCAGTTTGAAAAGTGACCCTGTAGAAAATACATTCAATTCTTAAGGGTTAAGAATTGAATGCATTTCTGGAAGCAAATAACGAAGTTATAACTGTGTTCTTGACATTAATAATTATTTATCAACATTTTGACATTGTAATTAATTTTTTCTTATTACTATGCTATAATAATTATGGAGGATTTACTGTAATGTTTCATATTTTTTAATTTTGCATGCCGTATAAAAACAGCAAAACATGTGAAACTAATTTATGTGATTTGTATTAACACCATGTAAACCATGTTTTGTGCAAAATAAGGTGAATAAATGAATATCACAAGACAATTAATTTACTTACACTACACTATACAAAACACATAGAAAAAAACATTATATATTAAACTTTTGTACACAAAATTTAGACAACAAAACTTAAAATCAAATTAGATTTAAAAAAAGTTATGAAATTGAGGTTTAAGGCAGAAATGAAAGCATTAATGAAACTCTACTATCACCCAACTGAGTTGTTCAAAATAATGAATTATGAATTAACAAATTTCAAGAGACGGATAACGTCTCGCCAGCAGCAGAGAATAGATACGCAGATTTTCATTTTGATGGAACAAAAAGTTTGTACCTTTTTTTTCTTTTACTTAAGGCATTATCAAATCTTGGTGAGAGACTAAGCATATGGATGCTTATGGAATATTGAAGGGTCCAACCTCACCGGACATTTTGCTTCGAAAGCCTCCAAATGACACGGGTAGTGAAATACCGAGAATCGCTTGAATTATGATAGAAAATAGAAATCTAATAAATGACATTCAATGTTAATTCATCATAGTTAAGGATAGTTTAGATTGGCGACTGATAGTTCTACAAGAAAAAGGAATATTAATAACGTTAAGTTTGTACGAGTTTGTACCAATTATGTGCATTTCTTTTTCGTAATTGTATTTAACGCTTATACATAATTGGTACTATAATAATAAAAGCTGTTCTGAAAACTATATGGGAAATAAAAATTTTCGCCAAAAAATAGAACCGACTTCCTCGCTCTAAAAAGTAGAAAATAACTTTTATTTCATTTTTGTTGAAATACATACAAATTCGGTGCAAAATCTTATTAAATTGAAAATAGATAAAGGCACCGACTTTGTATAGATTTCAACCACACTGGAGTTCTACTCTTTCGAATGAAAAAGAATTTTCCAAATCGATCCATAAACGCCGGAGATATGCAGTAACATACATAAAAAAATAGGCCGAATTGATAACCTCCTCCTTTTTTGAAAGTCGGTTAATAAATAATTTTTTATTACATTTAGCAGGCTGGTTTTGCTCGATTTCCCAAAAAACGAGGAGGTTACAACACACAAAAAAAAATGAGGAGGATAAAATGTTGGATCGTGTAAACTTATCACAATATTGTTATGTCAGATACGATGACGTTTGTTTAGTTTGACATTCGACGTTTACTTAAGACTACTCGTTCATTCCGCTTTTGTACCTGCTGAAGTGTTGAATATATCATCTGAGTTCTCATCCATCTTTTATTTTTCGCCCTAAAACCCATCATAAAACACGTATAGTTTTTCACATGATTCCTCCTGTTTTAAACATGTAGAATACAAAATTATTAATAGTCATTATTTCACATTGCAGTTAACATTTTTTACGTAGGTTTTTTAAAAAAAAGGTTTACGTAGTTGAAAAACGTTCACAATAAAAATAACACAATGTGGTCGAGTGTTGATCGAAATACGAATCAATAACGATACGTTGACAAAAGAGGAAGGAAAAGTTAGTTTACCTCTTGAATTATGCAAAGCTGCTTCATCCTCCGAGGAAGGTATTTTGTCTGTTTACTGACGTGACATAAACAATTCATTAAATCAAGACAATTTCTGGTTCTGCGAGCGAGCCACTCTGACCCCAACCAACGAACGTGCTGCTGAAATTAATAATGCAATTTTAACACGTATTTTAGGCGAAAATATAGTGTTCACTCTTTTAAACCGCGTTTTGGATCCAGATGGGACTACTAGCTACCCCATAGAATTTTTAATTTCTTTGTCAGTCCCTGGTCTTCCAAATCATACATTAAATTTAAAAATCGGTGTACCAATTATTATTTTAAGGAATTTGAGTCAACATTATGTAATGCAACCAGGCTCTCCAACAAAACATTATTGAAGCAGAAATTTTGACTAGGTGTGGCGTGGGAGAATAGTTCAGAGTTCATTTCGTGGATACCTCAAACAATTTTCCTTTTCGAAGCAAACATAGTAGATTTAGTGGGAAAATACATGAGAAAATAGTCTGCAGTTTTTCCTCTTACTAAAACACAAGGAACGAGGTAAGAAGGATCGAAGAGTTATTACATCAGCAACTATGATATTAAGACCTTTCTTGCACATTATAGAAACTTTCCATTTAGAGTTATCTAAAGATTTACCAGGTTCAACTATATCTATAGATAGATAGGAGGATAAGCAAAAATCACTTCTAATATGTAGATCACTACCTCGAACACCGATCTCGCATCGTACATATCTCAGGGGACTGAAGATGCAACTAAATGGAATGTGTGCTTGTCACCTGTAATATTCTTTATGATGCTGTAAAGGACGACTCGCCGAGCTGCAGGCCACCGCGGGGCGCCCCCCTGCACGCCACATGTTACATCTAAAATACTTCGTTCGTTCTCTTAGTTTTGTATATGCCGCGGAATTAGATATAAGTAACTTTATTTTTGTAAATAATTCAGTACAGTACAAGTCATCGAATAAGATTCTTATTAGAATAAATCATCAAATAATTCACCAGCGTTTTCCTCAACGGCCCTTCACAAGAAGAAACACGAAATACAGTCCACCACAGATACCAAAACAAATCCAATAAATCGTCCAGACAAAGATAGACATACAAACTTACATAGATACACAAGAAAAGCCTTACCCTCATTCTGTCGCAGTCGGATAATTACCATGTAACCTCTAAAACATGTCAATGAACCTTAAAAAAATACTAAAAATGTTTTCATAATAATATTACAATTTATTAAATGTATATTAGAAGTGTCAATTTATTTATCACGACATTGGCACCGACTCCTCAAAGAACATTAAGCAAGTTAAACATATTCATTTTTTTCTTTATTTCTAGTGAAAGTAGTTTAATGATCTTCCTTCTCCTCTATGGTGTAAGGTTAGCTCGCAAAAATTTTAATTGAAATACAAAAACTGAAAAGGCAACTTGCTGCTGTAGAATTGATGCCTGTGTATTCACATACACTAAATATTAAAGTTTTTCAAATAAATATTTATATAAATAATGGAAAAACAATTTCATAAATCATAAAGAGTTTCAACAAACAGTTAACAGAAATCGGGTACACTTAAGAATACATACACGCACAAACATACACATAACATGTCGTGACATAGAACAGTAGTAGTATTAGTTATAGATTATTGGTTTTTAATGTATATAAAAACAAAGTTGTATTTTTCATTTTAATTTTTTAGTTTCCTACTATGTTAAGCCCTCTATCGACACAGCTCCCGCCAACCATCAGGAGCGGCTGAGAAACAGCTTTGCCTGGCACTGATCTGCCAGGCAGCAAATGCTTAGCCATTTCCTTTTGTCGAACAGTTTTTTACATGTAATGTTAATTTTATAACATGTTTATAACAATAAACGCGTTTTTATTTTATTTTATCTTATATCGTCCCAAAGAGAGCCGCGGACCACACTATTCTGGCCATCTCCTTAACCGAGCAAGCCTGGAAGACTTAACATTTCAATCAGAGTGCACTAAAAAAGTCAGTATGAGTGCAATGTAAGTCTCTATTTGTAACTGGGCAGAACACATTTTGGTGAAAATAATGTGTGTGACAACAAGCGTGAATACCCGCCAATACTAGTGGCTCGCTCCGGGCTCGACCTTGTGTTGTATTGTATAAATTAAGAAATTTCATTTGATACCAAATTCGGCTCTTTTTGTCAAACATTACGTTCAATCATAATTTAATTCGAGTATAGTAAAAGCATACCATACACAGTCAGGCCAAACTGATGCAAATTTACCTGATCGGGTTGGAAACATTTGATCGACGGACACGAATTTACTTTCAGACCAAATTACACACACGATACGGATAAGGATGAACAAACACAAAAGACAAACTGACCGGTTGACCGGAAGGTGAAGTATCGTTTAGTTTTAAAGTGACCCTGTAGAAAATTCATTCAAATCTTAAGAGTTAAGAATTGAATGTAAAATACATTAATAAACAAACGAAACAATCAAAGACTTCAATAAATTAAGAGAACATTGTTTTGTGAAGGGATCAGCCAAAGTATACATTAAAATCGACTTCCTCGCATATTTTTAAATCTATTCAAAGTCGGACGCCTTTCCAATTTTTAATTTGACAAGTTAATGGGCAGACTTTGAATAGATTCGAGAGAAATTATTATAATAGGCAAACTGATTATTTTTCTATTTTTAATGACCTCATAATTCAACCTCAGAATCACGATGTATCATTTAAACTTAACCACAGAGCTGTTCCCTGAAATATCTTCCTGGATGATCAGACTTTAACCAAATTTCCACACAGACCACAGACTACACTTTCGAAGGCAAAATTAATTTTCACAAAGCAATCCATAAATGAGTCAACCATCCCTGAAGGCCAGACTTGAGAGGAAATCTTAATAATGTTAATCAGTATTTTTCAGTACAAGGTTAATTACTTTGAATTAATTAATTGACTACGATTATAATTATAATCATGAATACCGATCATTCCACCAGTAGCTGCAGAGTAGAGAAGAACGTAAGTAACAATTGTAAAAATATTTTTATTATTGTAAAATTGGAAATATTTTTTTAAAGTCTCGGCTTCCAATATTTTGACTAATACAAATGTATATATTTACAAGTGCATATCTGAAAAGATATTTGGATAGAATCTTGGAGATGGAAGAGCCAATGATGATGAAGAGGTCGGATAATGTACCGACATTATTCTACAACTGCAAAAAGTGTGAATGCATGTGTACTTACACAGCCGTTTGATATCTGATAACTGAATATTAAACAAACACAAGACAATTAATTACTTACTCTACTCTTCATACAGCCCAGCGTGACAATTCAAAAGACATAACAACACAGCGAAAAACATTAAATTTTTGTACACAATAAAATTTAGACAACAAAACTTATAAAATCAAGTTAGATTTAAAACAAGTTATAACATTGCGGTTTAAGGCAGAAATGAAAGGCAAAGGAAACTCGACAACTATTGCCAACTAAGTTGTAAAAAATAATGAATTATGAATTGACAAATTTCATGAAATCTGCGTAGTTGTCTTTCCTGCCAGCTAGTTCATGAAATACTACAGCTAGTATTGAAGTTTCAGGAGGATAGATACGCAGATTTTCGTTTCGATGGAACAAAAAGTTTGTACTTTTTTTCTTTTACTAAAAGGCATTACCAATCTTGGTGAGAGACTAAGCATATGGATGCTTATGGAATATTGAAAGGCCCAACCTCACCGGACATTTTGCTTAGAAAGCCATCAAATGACACGGGTAGTGAAATACCGAGAATCACTTGAATTATGATAGAAAATAGAAATCTAATAAATGACATTCAATGTTAATTCATCATAGTTAAGGATAGTTTAGATTGGCGATAATTGATAACCTCCTCCTTTTTTGAAAGTCGGTTAATAAATCTTTTTTTATTACATTTAGCAGGCTGGTTTTTGCTCGATTTCCCAAAAAACGAGGAGGTTACAACACACAACAAAAAACGAGGAATCCTCCTCGTTTTTTTAAGAAACACTTAAGTTTTTTTAACATGATTCCTCCTGTTTTAAACATGTAGAATACAAAATTAATAGTCATTATTTCACATTGCAGTTAACATTTTTACGTAGGTTTAAAAAAAAAGGTTTACGTAGTTGAAAAACGTTCATAATAAAAATAACACAATGTGGTCGAGTGTTGATCGAAATACAAATCGGTAACGATACGTTGACAAAAGAGGAAGGAAAAGTTAGTTTACCTCTTGAATTATGCAAAGCTGCTTCATCCTCCGAGGAAGGTATTTTGTCTGTTTACTGACGTGACATAAACAATTTATTAAATCAAGAGAATTTCTGGTTCTGCGAGCGAGCCACTCTGACCCCAACCAACGAACGTGCTGCTGAAATTAATAATGCAATTTTAACACGTATTTTAGGCGAAAATATAGTGTTCACTCTTTTAAACCGCGTTTTGGATCCAGATGAGACTACTAGCTACCCCATAGAATTTTTATATTCTTTGTCAGTCCCTGGTCTTCCAAATCATACATTAAATTTGAAAATCGGTGTACCAATTATTATTTTAAGGAATTTGAGTCAACATTATGTAATGCAACCAGGCTCTCCAACAAAACATTATTGAAGCAGAAATTTTGACTAGGCGTGGCGTTGGAGAATAATTCAGAGTTCATTTCGTGGACACCTCAAACAATTTTCCTTTTCGAAGCAAACCTAGTAAATTTAGTGGAAGTGAGAAAATATATGGAGAAAATAGTCTGTCTCCCCCTGCACGCCACATGTTATATCTAAAATACGGTGTTTTACCGGTAGTGACATGCAGGGCGACGGCGGGGGAGCGCCCCGCGGCGAGCAGAGGATATGGGCATGTCTTAGTTTTGTATAAAGCCGCGGAATTAGATATAAGGAATTTAATTTTTGTTAATAATTCAGTACAAGACATCGAATAAGATTCTTATTAGAATAAACCATCAAGAAATTCACCAGCGTTTTCCTCAACGGCCCTTCACAAGAAGAAACACGAAATACAGACCAACACAGATACCAAAACAAATCCAAAAATTCGTCCAGACAAAGATAGACAAACTTATATAGATACACAAGAAAAACCTTACCCTCATTCTGTCGCAGTCGGATAATTACCATGTAACCTCTAAAACATGGCAATGAACCTACATACAAAAATAATTAATGATTTGTAAAAAAGGTACATTAGTTCACGAAAAATTACTAAAAATGTTTTCATAATAATATTACAATTTATTAAATGTATATTAGAAGTGTCAATTTATTTATCACGACATGGCACCGACTCCTCAAAGAACATTAAGTAAGTTAAACGTTATTAAAAAGTGAAAGTAGTTTAATGATCTTCCTCCTCCTCTATGGTGCAAGGTTAGCTCACAAAAATTTAAATTGAAATACAAAAACGCCCTTCTGAAAAGGCAACTTGCTGCTGTAGAATTGATGTCTGTGTATTCACATACACTAAATATTAAAGTTTTTCAAATAAATATTGATATAAATAATGGAAAAACAATTTCATAAATCATAAAGAGTTTCAACAAACAATTAACAGAAATCGGGTACACTTAAGAATGCATACACGCACAAACATACACATAACATATCGTGACATAGAACAGTAGTAGTATTAGTTATTAGTTATAGATTATTCGTTTTTAAGGTATATGAAAACAAAGTTGTATTTTTAATTTTCAATTTTTTAGTTATCTACTATGTTAAGCCCTCTATCGACACAGCTCCCGCCAACCATCAGGAGTGGCTGAGAAATAGCTTTGCCTGGCACTGATCTGCCAGGCAGCGAATGCTGAGCCATTTCCTTTTTTATTTAATTTTTTATTTTGATTTGAAAACTGTTCGAAAAAATCG
>LQNK01002018.1:0-54874 GCA_001586405.1 Phoebis sennae
TCTGTAGCGTATTTAGTATATCAGCATTGCACCCGTGCGAAGCCGGGGCGGGTCGCTAGTATATCATATAACAATATATACCAGAGCGACAGAAAAAAACCACATTCAAAGGATATGAGTAGCTTGTCAGTCCGGTGATCTAAAACTATTTGTCATAACGGGACTCGCTTAAAATCCGCCACTATCCGAAATCATCCGGAACTTTTATATCGGATATCCGATAGTTTCGATTACGGATACGGAGGCCGTTAACATCCCTATTTGCAGTGACCAAATGCTAGTGGAAAAGAGACAGGTTATTTCAATTATCTTATATTTTCCCATGGAATATATTGTTTTTTTTATATAAATATTAGTTTCTTCTTACAACGTTGAAAGTAGATACACACAAATACGCACATTGTCTTTTTTAAATGATTTTGTAATCGTCATTTTTAAATGTTAAATTAACCTTTTTTCGTGTTCCGTACAGGGAGGGTTAAAACGGGACTCTATTACAAAGCCTTCTCTGCCTGTCTGTCACGACTCACGAGGCTGTATGGAGACAGAAGTGAAATGGTATCAAAACCAGTTATAAAGTGTTTAAAGTTATATCTTGATAATAACAGTAAATCATTGTGTAACTATATTTCTGTCTTTTTTAGGAAATTTTCAGCAAAAGCTCGCTTTCGCTAAAGAGCAATTGTTTTTAAATTTAATCCAGAATGTTGTTGTATAGAAGTCATTAACTATAACGATGATATTTATACAATTTCTAACCTACTTATTACACATATCAGTTTACGACCGAGATAAATTTATTCGCGGATTAATCTTCCCATTTATGGCTCGATCGACATTTCTCAAAGTAATTGCTTATGCTAAATGAATCCTGGGTAGAGGACGATGACGTCACTGTCAACATGGTGCTAACGATCCGTGACGTCATATCCTGCAGCCTTCTCTCAGTCTTAGACAGATCTGTAGTCTCGGCGGAATCGATACACCGTAATTTATTCCCCATAAAATTATATTAACTTAAAATGAACGTGTTTCATACTGTACGAACTAAAGTGTATAAACAGAATCTCGCTATGGCCAAACTGGTAAGATTTTTTATTTTATCTGTATCGAAATTATCGTTAAGTTTATGTTCACATATGTCAATCAGCTGTTAATCATTAAACATTTTAATTATTTAATTTCAACATCTTGTTGATCGGTAGTTCGCCTATTATTCAATAAATATATTAAATTAAATGTTAACCTTATCAAATTAATTAAAAGAGATTATAAAATAAATCAATGAGACTTACGATAACTCCCAGCACAGATCAGCACACAAAAACAAAAAGGCGTTCGATTTTCGAAAATGAAAATTCAATAAATTTTTGAACGAATAAAGCGAATTTTTGTAACGCGAAGCGCGGCACAGATGTGTTTTTCGCGCTCGGCACCGGCTTGACGGGCGACTGCCGCAAACTCCAAGAAAAATCAATAGCCACCCCCGAGGAGTCGCCGCATGCGGAACTCGAGTTAAAAACCGACACTCCTCACCCATTTCCGTATTATGTAACGTTGATGGAAAGAGACGAGCGTATATCAGATGTAGCACTCTATAAACAACCCTTTGGAACGCGCCAATAAGCGCTCGCAAGATGGCCGACTGACGTTTGACGTTTAGGCGCAAAATCTGACATTTGTGTCAGTTCGAATTGCTTTTCAATCGATTTGATTGCTTCATTTTGATTTGATGATATAATGGTACAGCGTTTGTGTTGTCCTTGCACGGTATTAAAATGAAACACGGGTAAAGGGAATAACGGCGTGTTTTCGTTTGACATTTTTGTTTTATCTGCCGGTTTTAATCAGGGAGTTCAATGATCGAAATCGATTTTTTATTGCTTCATTCGTGGAAGCCTTCAAGTTAATGATTCTCCAGTCTTTCGCACGTTTTGTAACAAAAAGATAGTTCTTTTGTTACAGAATGTTTGAACTTACGAAGCTTTTTCAGGTTTTAGATTTTGTAATCGATTTCTTGCTGAACTAGTATTAGATTGGGCTTTGCCTTTTTTAGCTCGTTATGACCAGTTGTTAACATTTTTTTCCTATTTGTATTCACGATAATAGGAATTTAATGTTACATTAGAACTATTGCAAATAGTTCAGACAATATTTTTTGAATTTAACCTTTGTAATAATATTATTAATGCTTATGCTAAATATATTGATATACGAATGTTTTGAAGTAAGAGCATATTTTTCTTTCTCTATTATTAAAATACTAGCCATGCCCCGCCGTTTCATCCGCGTCTTCCTCGTTCCCCCCTTTTTACCCCCTTCCGTGTTTCCCCCTTGAGAATACTGAGATTAAAGTAGTATATATGTTATTGTGAATTCTGGCCTATGTTTGATCACATTGAGTTCAACAATTTTTGCGTGAAAGAGTAACATCCATCCATACTCACAAACTTTCGCATTAGTAGGATAATTTATTTGACCTTTCGAAAATGATTTATACCCTTAAATACATTAGGTATAGACTTTATAAGCTAGATCGAAGCCACATTGTGGTCGAGTAGGTGAAAATGGCGGAAAATTAGGACTGATGGCCTTGAGAGATGTGGGAGGGATTAAGGAATGGTCGTTAGGCGGGGGTGTAATGTAATGTTTTTGATAAGTTAAGAATGTTTTACGTGAAATTAAATAAAGTTGTAATGGTTGGCTTAAAGGGAAAAAAAAATGAAAATTTTAATAAAAACTGGACTCTTTTTATTTCTCAGATCGTATAAATGCTAGACGTATAAATATTTAGGTGTATCATATAAAGTATCATCAATTTATTTTTAAGTAAATCGCTCGCTGTTCCGCGCGGCTTCGCTCCCGTAGCATAATGTTATATAGCCTATGTTACTCGTGGATAATGTAGCTTTAGAATGGTGAAAATCGGTCCAGTAGTTTTTGAGGCAACCAAACAAATATTTGTGTAGTATTGTTTTTTTTTATAAATAATGTGTAGATGGACATCCACTGAAATGTAAAAATTGATTCGAAATAAGAAAAAAGGGAGACGTAACTAGTTTATTTATCTTAAAGATACTGTTGATTTCTTATTATTTACTCATGTCCTTCTATGAAACTTGTTGTGAACCTTTTTGTGTGACGTTATCCGTCTATCATTTGTCCCTACAGTGTCACTTCGTAAATTAAAATAGAAACTAATAATTATTAAAAATAAATTAAGGAATTTTCATTGAATTTTTTCCACAAGTGTACTGACTAATACGCATATACATTTAAGTTAATTATCATGAAAACCAAATAATTACTCAGTTTAAAAGCCACTCTAATAAAACTATGCAATTCCAAGGAATCGCTGTTAATCTAAGATGCGACTGACCGCCGCCGATTTCTTGCTGGATTACAAACGCTAACAAACTATGTCAATTTACAATCTTTACACAATTCAGTGTATTTGTGAGATTCTAATTGTGAATTCCACTAGTAAGTTACCAATTCGATTTTTTTTATAATCAATTAAAAAGTTAATTAATGCAGTGAAGTAGAGCCTAAAGTAATGCCTTTATGTAGAGACACTAAAATAAAACAAATTTAAACAAGACAGAATTCTTTAATTTGGTAAATCTTAAGGGCCTGACTAGAAAATAATGTCTGCTGTTTCTATAATCTTCCAAAATGTTCATACCACCTTATTAACTATCACAATCTAGAGAATACATACAGTCGTTGTAAGAAACTGTCACATAGACAGCGTCCCAGATTTCCTTCGATAAATGTCGACATTTTCCGCTCGTTGTGGACATCTTTTTCAAAGGTGACGAAAATTTGTATATAAGTAAAATTTAAGAAAGTATCGTCGGTATGTATTTTAGTATAATATTACATTTTAAATGTTTCTTAATTTATGAAATATGAACACACACTCACTTTCAAAAGCTATGAATTTTAATTCCTAGTGTATACAGAATTTTAGACAGTATGATTTTATATTTAGAAGATTTTATTTTTTGTTTGTTTGAATTGATTATGCTCCGAAACTACTGGACCAATTTGGATTGTACATAGATCAAAAAATTATTTTTAATTTCAATACCCAATCTAATTTTTTTTTAAAATCTATTTGATATAATGTTGGCGTTATTGACACAAACAACCAAACATGCAAACTCTCACATCTATACTAGCTGAGCTCCGCAATTTCACCCTCGTATATATCCCGTTCCCGTAGGATTATCGGAATAAATTACTGGAATTTCAAAGAATCTCTCTACACGTCTATTCAATACAAACAAATCTTTCCTCTTTATAACATTAGTATAGATGTATTCAAGAAATAAAACGTATTCATTCAAAAAGCTATTTGAATTGTTAATTGATACGTTCTTGCCCTAATCAAGTCCCATACATCATTCTTATCATTCCTATAATTTATTTGAATTTACAGGAACCAGGATAACCTAAATAAAGTGTTGCTGTAATTCAAGTAAGCATGTCGCATTGCAGTAACGTGCTATAACTTACTGCAGCGAACTTAATGTTGCTTTGAGACTTAAAGATAACTTGACCGAATTTTATTGATGTTTTTTTAAAGTTTAAAATTGGATAGTTTTTGAAATCGCAGGAAATGGAGTATCGTGGGTTGATGTAGGAAATTTTAGTATTTTCTTTATAAAATATGTTTTTTTTAAATACGTGAATTAAAAAAAAACATTAGCGTTAGTTAATATTATTCCTCATTGCATTTAACAATGTGGTAAATAATAATAATTAGTTCAAAATATGAATATACATTTGATACAAAGTTTGACATAAATTTTTCTAATTTTAAAGTTATTTTTCGGGGATCCAATCAAAAGATGATATTCGGTATTCGGCATATTCGGAATCACACTATTTGTATTCAGCCGAATATATTTGGTTCGAGTATTTCAATATTCTTTAATTATCAAAAGATTCCGAGCATTCATATTAGAAGGTGTATACGCGACAAATCAATGAAAATATGACAAACCGAATAACTTAATAAGCTCAATGTGATATAATTTCTACCTATCTTAATTTCCTTGTGGAAATTGGATACCCATCAAGGTCATGTATTTGTTGTTATAGAATATTATATTATTAATTATGTAGCATACCGTATACTATGAATTCAGTATTCATTGAATTTCAGTAATACTGCCCTCTATTAGAATATTAATCAAACAGTCGATGTGCAAACTTTGTCTAGAATAAGACATAGTATTCGTGTTAAAATGTAGATGGCGCTGTTTCAGATAAATGAAAACGTTTTACGAGAACTTATCTAGAAATTAATTGTTATAATGCAGTGGCTAATATTTATATAAATTTTAAAGAAGAATATTTTTCTTATATTCAATTCTTCACAGCATGTTTGTACTATTTTTTAAAATAAGTTTTTACTTATATTAGAATCATTTATTTTAATTCAAGTGGGATCACCTTACTATTGTATTTGCTTGTATATTTCAACGCATAGTTTACATATTATTGAATAGAAACGCTTTCTAAGGATTTTTAACGCGACAATTGGCTTTAATAATACTGAAATTTGCGTATAAAATCCCTTAAAAAGCATTACATTCAATAACTTATTAATATTTTTTGTTCATTCACAATTTGTCTCCGAAACTATTGACTGTAGATCTGTAGCTGTTTACACTTCTACTAGCCGCGTTTCGCGGTTTCACCCGCGTAACTTAGCTTCTGGACGTGGCAACTCCTATATCAAGTTTCATTGAAATCGGTTCAGTAGTTTTTGCTTGAAAAAGACATAGTCCCCACAATGCTGAGTGGCGAGCCCCATTACCTGCTTGTACTACACACCTTACTATTATTTCATTATTATTATTATTTTTTATTATTTGTTATCCGAATTAATTGTGTGTGTTATATAACTTTCTTTCTTTCACAAACTTTCGCATTTATAATATTAGTATGATAACCTATTTTATACTATTTAACTATACCATACGAACCTGTTAAATCCAGTTTCAAAATAAAATAAAAATACATAAGGTCGTAACCATAAACATTGCGGTTTTCTGAAAATATTTTTTCTTGCGGTCACCAGTGTTTACGCAAACGTACGTCGTCCAGTTTATGAATGGATATTAATAAAATGAATTTTATATAACGTCTTTGATGCAATGACATCTATTCATACGCAAGGGTTATTTTTTTTAAGAACTTGAGAAGTGTGTGAAAATGTTATTTTTTCTCTTTTGAATTCATAACTAGCTGCGCCTTGACCTGATTGGCGCAGTGGATGTGGCAATGGTCTATTGCGCCGGAGGGTGTGGGTTCATTGTAATTTTCTACTGTCTTGGTGTTACTTATCTATAACTAGCTGCGCCCCAGGGTTTCGGTCCCGTAGGAATATCGGAATGATATATAGCCTATAGCCTTCCTCGATAAATGGGCTATCTAACACTAAAAAAAAATTTCGAATCGTACCAGTAGTTCCTGAGATTAGCGCGTTCAAACAAACACACTCTTCAGTTTTATAATATTAGTATAGATACGCAAGGGTAATTTTTTTAAGAACTTATAATTGTGTGTGAAAATGTTATTTTTCCTCCTTTTGAATTCATAACTAGCGTCTTGACCTGATTGGCGCAGTGGATGTGGCAACAGTCTATTGCGCCGGAGGGTGTGGGTTCGATCCCCACAAGTAGAAAATTATGATGTGATGAACATTGTAATTTTTCACTGTCTGGGTGTTAATTTATCTATAGTATGTTTGTACTTACAAAAAAAGTATGTTTTAGTTATTAGTTATCAGTTATCTAGTTTCCATAGTACACAAATAAAATTAACAAAAACACCTGTCCTTGTAATTTGTATCACAAATATAAATGTGTTGATCGTTTAAAAAACAATTTGAGTGCGCTACCATTGGTTCCCGATCCCAATAAAAGTGAGAAGGTACACGTTTGGTGATTAAGTTTTCTAATATTGATGAGTCATTTTCACTTACTATCGGTTCTCGTATATCATTATAAAATTTGTTGTTTATTTACATCTTAATTTATGACTTAATATTTGTATCTGTTTAAATTAATCGATTTGTTTTTAGATTATTTATCTATCTTCTATAAGCTACCATTTAAATATAATGTAATTTAAAAAAATTAAAATTAATTTTGAAAATTTGTAAGCAAACAAGCAAAGTAGGTACTTCCAATATTTCAATCATAACTCAAACCGTTTGACTTCTAGTAATACCAATAGGTGAGATTATACTGACTTTGATTTGTAAAACTTAGAATAGTTTATAAAATATTTCAAGTTTTACAAATCAAAGTCAGTATTGGACTGTGTTTCGTACGGTAAGCGGGTGCCCGGAGGCCTGTATTACCATCATTGATCCACTCCCTAACCCTCCCTTTCCTTCAAACCGGCAAAGTATCTGCGACTTTTTCCTGTTGCAGATGTTCATGGGCTGCGGTCAGTCACTTAACACCAGGTGAACCGCATGCTGTACTTGCCCGCTGTTACATAAAAAATATATCAGTGTCTAATTACCAACTCGAACCATACAGGACAAATACACAGATTCTCGCTCACAACTCCAACTATTTTAGTACACACTAAAGTAGTAGTAGAAACTAAATCGGGTATATTTCAGATGTATCGCAAGTTCAACATAGCAAAGTCATCACGTTCTCACTCGCAACTCGAACGATTCTAGTTCCAGTAGCACCGAATAGTTCAGTATACTTCAGTTCTATCGCAAGTTTAACATAGCAAAGTCATCACGTTCTCACTCGCAACTCGAACGGTTCTAGTTCCACTAGTAACGAATAGTTCAGTATACTTCAGTTCTATCGCAAGTTCAACACAGCAAAGTCACCACGTTCTCACTCGCAACTCGAACGATTCTAGTTCCAGTCGTACCGAATAGTTCAGTATATTTCAGTAATCGCAAGTCCGTATCTACGTAAACGCCGAATAGTCTGCCAGAGGAACGCGTGCTCTTGCATGTGTGGCCATAGATTAGTTTGCGATAGACGCTGTAAATAGATTTAGCTATATTTTTTTTAATTGTAAAATAATTATATAGTAACTAGCTGATCCGCGCGGCTCCCGGATCCCGTAGCATAATGTTATATAGTCTATAAAATATAGTCTATGTTATTCGTGGATAATGTCGCCTTTGAATGATGAAAGAATTTTTAAAATCAGTCCAGTTGTGTTTGAGCTTATTCATTGCTATGGTTCATGGTTATTTAATTTGAAACTTCTTGAACGCTTAAGGCATATTGCGTTACATAAATAAGAAAGAAAAATAAGGCGCATAAACTCTTTGTGCCGTCTCTATGTCTTTTATACACTTTATGCCAATTCTTTTACGTGGATTTCAAACAATCTCTGTACAAAATTTCATCCAAATCGGTCCAGTAGTTTTGGAGCTTATTCAAAACAGACAAACAAATCTATATGTATATGTCAATCCTTTGGTAACCAGGATCGTAAAAAAATTACAGTCATCTTTCACCAATGAAGTTTATTATTCGCACACTTTTAAACAATATAAATCATGTCCTGTAAAATAAACACAGAATAACTGTTTACATCCATTAGCAAACGACTTTAGTACGCACTGAGTAAACGAAACACAGTACAAGAAAATGTTCTGAAAAGCGTTACCCTTTGTACGTACATGTAGCTTTGCGCATGTGTGCGTGACGCCATAACCCGCGATTCTAACCTAAATTCGAATTTCGAGCTTCGCTTCTCGCGGACGCGCGCGCCCGTCCAGCGCTTTTTATTTAAAAATAAAACTATTTTCGACCAGCATTCCATAAAAAAGTCTACATACAGATAACAAATAATCAAATATTGTAACTGTAATTCAGTTCAAAAGTGTGTTAAATAATTTGTAAAGGATAATGTTTAAAAATAGTGTTTTACGGAGATCCAGTGCAGACGTAAAGCTCGTTGTATTTCGGTGACATATCGACGACCTCGAACATACGTTTTGGCGGTTTTCGCTATATTTTTTTAAACCGGCCAGTGTACGGATTGTGTTCTTTTTTTAAATGTTAATTGTTTTGTGTTCGAAGGAGAGAGTAAAATGTGTTGTTGACGTAATTTTGGATTGCCCGTTATTTTTAAGAAAAGGTGAGTTTTTTATAATTATAGAATCTCAAGGTAATATATTTTCTTCGTGATTACAAAACAGTTCAAATTGATTATTTTGCATTTGATGTATCAAAATTTTTTTCATTATTGTAAATCTTTTTAGATTTCTTCATTTTCAGGGCTAAGTTCCAATTATAATTATGTTTTATTGTTAATACCTGATAATTTTACATAATCGTTAATTTATTACTCATATTCTTCATCTGATGTTAATTATTGGCCATGAGCAACTATAACCTGCTGGCTACTATGGAAACAATCAATGGATCCATGATTGATTGTCAATGATGAACAAGAAACGTCAGGCAATATAAACATTCTATTTATGAAAAGTCATAGAACAGGCAAGCGGAGCATGCGGTTCACCTGATGGTAACCGCACCGACAAGAAAGTGTCGCAGTTGCCTTGAAGGCCGGGCCGGCTTGAAGAAGGGTCAAAGGTATGAGGAGAGGATAATGATCAAAATTGGAAGACGAGCAGAACAGGATAGCAGAGGAAAGGGGTGGGAATACAGGCCTCCGGACACGAAACACAGCTTCTTGCTACACGTCGATATCCGGAGATTCCTCTCCCATCCTGTTGTACTCCTCTCCCAATTTCCCATCATTAATCATCTCCCTACCCTTTCTTCAATCTGGCAAGACATCTGCTACATTTTGCTGTTTTAGGTGCTCATGGGCTGTGGTCAGTCACCAAATAAGACTATTAAAATATTAATAGTCTCTATTCTAGAGGCACAGATTAGAAAATAATAGGCAGATGGAATGTGCCGAAGACACGAGTGACGGCGAAAAGCAAATACAAAATTCAAAAGCAAATACAAAAATGTTTGTCTAGTTTGACGTAACATGTCACGAGGGCTTTGTGATTATCAAATTTTACTCACACAGATGCACGTGTACGTACAAATAGTTAGTGTCACTCGAGTCTTCGGCACACTCCATCTGCCTTTTATTCTCTAATCTATGACTAGAAATTAGTTAATAACAGACACGGACAGACATCTTAAAACTAAGGGTTTTGACTGCGGAACCCTAAAACCGTGTAATTATATCAGGACGCAGGATTCTGTTGTATTCCCCAAGTTATTAAACTTTTATGTACACAAACGGAATAACAAAATATTTATATTAAGAAGCGCGCTGGAATCTGTTGCTTGATGAATATTTATGGGGGAGGGGGGTAACCTCAATAACTTCACGCATTTGTCATAGATATATTACCTAAGTAAATATTTTGTTTCGAGTTATACATATAACTAGATGATCCGTGTGTCTTCGCTCGTGTAGGATAGTGTTATATATAGCCTATAAAATATAGCCTGTTACTCGTGGATAATGCGTAGCTTTCAAATAGTATAATAATTTTTAAAATAGGTTCAATAGTTTTTGAGTCTATTCATGACAACTAAACAAACATACAAAGTTTTTTTTCTTTATGATGATGATGACCAATATAATGAAATATATATCAAAGTACGGATTACGCAATGTTACGTCTATATCATAGTCACTGAATAAAAAAACCTGCTGTGCGTTGAGACAACGCATAGTATATCGATGTGTATACCAGAGGTTCCCAAAGTGTGCACTGCAGGAAGTATATATAGGGCGTCGGGAGGACTTTATTTCTCCTCCTCCCCCCATTGATTCGTCCCGATTATCTGTCCCCTTCATCATATTTGAAACTATCATTCAAAGTCAGTCGCGGATTCAAAGTCAAAGTAATTTATTTGCTAAAATGTTACACAGCAGGTGTTCTTATAAGCAATTTGATTCAAACATTTTGCCCACGCAATAGGCGTGAAAATATTATTATAATATATTTAATTACATAATGTCAATAGATTAATAAAATGTCAATACCAGTATAATTGAGATTAATGTCATTGAATAATAATACGGCAAAATAAATAATTATTAATTAGATTATATATTATTAAATTTTTACATCAGGAAGTCTTTAGTGGAATAAAAGCACTACTCTCCAAAAAAAGTCAGTTGCCATTTTAATCTATTTATTGGTTATGACCGCATTTTTTATGAATTGAAAAAGTTTGGGAAACACTGGTGTATACAATGACCAAATAACATACTTCTTCCATAATTGTTCCTGTTACATTTAATTAATAATTTATTCTTATCACTGAGCTTATCACTTGTTATCACATAAGTATTGATCGCTGTTATCACTACGGGTAATTTATTTGTACGTACCTCTGTTACACCTAACGCTTTTTGATAAGCTTTTGACAAAAACTACGCTTTTATTCAACGTATATTGTACCGAAATCTATTTATCCTACTAATCATTGATATATAATACTAATGTTATAAATCTGAAAAGGAAAATTGTGTGTCAATCACGACGCAACCACTGAACAGGTTTTGATAAAATTTCGAATACAGATAGGCTCACATTCTATTTACCCCGAATTCAACCTGAACGAAACCGCGGGCAAAAATCCAAACATTAACGTCTTATGAGTTATTGAAATGAGTATTAATTGGTATAAAAAAGTGTTTTAAATATGTTTTAGGTTAACGTGTTTTTTATTCCAATTAATTACAGTTTACTAAAATTCTTGATCTCAATTTTGAGGGTTCCGTAACTAAAAGGTCTAACTGAGACCCTATTACTAAGACTCTACTGTCTGTCTGTCCGTCACCAGAAAATTTCAGCTTTTTAACTATTACGGTTTTTTGGGGTACAAAAGCCGTAATAGTTAAAAAGCTGAAATTTTTTATGCTAAAATACCAAACGCTAAATCAGGCTACGATAATTTTTAAACTCCAGAGTTTCAAGGAATCTTTGTACAAAATTTCATCCAAATCGGGCTTGTAGTTTCGTAGTAGTATATTCAATACAAACAAACAAATCTTTCTCTTTGTAATAATAGTATAGATGAATCACAACGAAACACACCTTTTAAATATAGTCTCAAAATATTGACATATACATGATTTCAATGAAAATCGATGAACCAAATGCGCAAACCAACATTTCACTAACAATGTATTGGTTAATAGTTCCGTTTTGTGCCAAGATCCTTCGCTTAAAACTGAGTGTGATATAATTAACTTCAATTACTGCTAATATTATAGCGAAAATGTTTGTTTAAATGCGCTCATCTCCGAAACACCTTCATGAATCCACTACTTCGTTGGTCTAGCGGTTGCTTGGTTGGTTTTTTGATTGCCTTCATATGACAACAATTTTAAAGACGTCAAAATGTTACTGAGGTTTTATAAACACAATCTCAGGAGTTTTGCAGTATCACCCACTAGCTTCGGAGAGCTGGTAGAACTGTTGGTCCTACGCCTATCTCCCTCCTGTCATCTCTTTGCTATGCTATCGGATTGTGACAATAAGCAATAGAGAGGGTACCTGTGTGCTTACATACTTCACATACTCATATAGTGCTCAGTTTAAGTAGACACACAGTTCAAAGGGTATGTCCGTACGCCACAGATGACAGGTATGAAGTGTCAGAACTCAGAAGTGACGCTGTAACAACCCCACAGGTCTATGTGCTAACATTTATTTAATATCATGAAGACTATATACCATTGACTGGTGTTCTGCATGAAAACTTGACATTGGCAAACTCCATCTGGGCCAGGAACAAAATAAGAAGAAGAAATATATAATATAATAGGAAATATATAATATAATAATAGGAAGATATCTGTTGTAGAGGATACAGTCTAATATAACGTTACTCGGATACTTACGGGCAGTTATTTATAAAAGCTTTAATTTATTTTGTTTGCCGTTCATATGGCAGATTTCCGGTTAACATTATGCAATCGATAATTCAATAACATCCGATAGATTTCATGGTCCGATACAGCTGGGAGATAGTGATTTCTCAACGGTAGGAAAAAATATATGCGAATCAATTGCTTATTGCTTATTGCAATTACTTATTTGTTTACATGTTTAACGATGCGTATGTCATCGACCCATTTTAAGTTTAAAAATTATAGTAACGGCTATGGCAGAATAGCAGAGATTGTGGTAGGTGTTACTGCAATCTCTGAGCCATAGACCTTTTTGCCTCTTAAGAATAGTAATATGCTTTCTGTTGACTTTTTGTAATAGTCTTAAGTTAAGAGACAAATAAATTATTTTATTATTATTATTATTAATTGCGAATTTCTACAAGCGATTCTAATGCCACAAGATATTAAAGAGAATGCTAGCCTATCTGATATTAATCGTTCACGAATGTCTATACTAATGACTAGTTTCGCTCGCGGTATAAATGAATAAAATCGTGTCACCTAATCTAGCGAATAGCTTATCTACAAACGAAATTTTATCAAAATCTGTTTAGAAATTGCGGCATGGGTGACGCACAATCAACCAAACTCTTACATTATATGTGATATATACGTAATTACGCGATAGATACGTAATTTTCATAAACATAATAAGCTTGCCCGTTAAAATTAGTCGTCGAGACCACCCATGCTTGAAATGATGTCAAGATGAGATTACAACACTATAGTACGTCATGATAAATATAAGACCAGCCATGTCATCTACGTATATTAATCCTTCTTCTCGCTAATAAAACAAATGTTTAGATGTATGTGTCCATTATGGTGGTAATTCCTGAACGGATTCAGATGAAATTTTGTATACAGATAGGCTATAACTGATAATATTCGGATAGGTGACTTCCGTAACTCATGAACATATTATGTAACACCAATAGAGTCACAGTTTCTTTGCCAGCCTTAGGTGAGGATAGGAATGATTTGAAGAGAAGGAGAGGAATTGACCTAGGAGGGAATGGCACAGGAATATAGATAAATAAATAAATATTTCTAGACATTAAACATAACGCCATCTAGTCCCAGACTAAGCAAAGCTTGTACTATGGAAACTAGATAACTGATAGACATACTTAAACCTACTTTTCTGTAAATACATACATACTATAGAAAAATTTACACCCAGACAGTAGATAATTACAATGCTCATCACATCATAATTTTCTACTCGTGGGAATCGAACCTAGATCCTTCAACACAATAGACCAATGCTGTAGCCACTTTGCGAATCGAGTCCTCATCGGTCAATGTACGTTTCCCACACTCATTGTATGCAAAACAGTATAATAAAAACGTTCTTCCTAACCGAATTTCGGCCACGGCGGCCAATCTCTACAGAGATCAGCCAACTGCGCGGGAGTCATTATACTGCACAAGTGTGTGCGCAAACACAGGTGCAACCTCTATTCCTTTACTCTCATAGCCCGATGGGACGATAGACCGACACGACCGGAGCGAGATCAGGCGCAGGACCGACAGCTTTACGTGCCCTCCGAGGTACGGGGGTGTTCCGACACCGCCAACTTCCAGACTCAGGGCTGTTACTGAGATTTCTTTGTCAGAAAAATCCCAATAACATTTTTTTTTTGGCCCGGTCAAAGATGCAACCACTAGACCAACGAGGCATGCAAAACAGTATAATACTGCTATTCCGACACCCTGTGGATGAGAAGTAACTCAGTGCGAGCTTGACCCAATTCATGTTGATGCAAGACTCGATTTTTACGTTTTTTACGGCATAAGGCACATCAACACCTCCCGTAAAAGCCCACAACCCGTAGACGCTTGGATTTTATTACTTTTTTAGGTTTTTGGATTTCTTTTTGATTATGAATGGTAGGCTCAGGATGGCTACATTATCTAGCATTACATTTTTTTTATGTAACAGCAGGCAAGCGGGGCATGCGGTTCACCTGATGTTAAGTGACTGACCGCAGCCCATAAACATCTGCAACATAGGAGTGTCGCAGATGCCTTGCCGGCTTGGAGGAAGGGGAGGGGATAAGGAGAGGATCAATGATAGGATTAATAACATTAGCATTCAATGCGAGTGCAACCTAGTGATGATACTACGAGACAGACAAGCTATACAATATAAACAGATTCGTCTGCGTGCTTTATAAATAGGCGTCTGTCTATAAAAAGCTTTATTACATTGTCTATCCGTATGTCAGTTTGTTTGTTGGTTTTTTCCAACCCATCTGAAATGTTTGGTTAAGGACTGCTATCTGATTTATTTGATTTTTATAGATTTGTTGTGTAGGGCGAATGTTGGATTGTTTGACACGCAAGTTGGCGTGGGAATTGAGGAAAATAATAGTAAAAGAAGAGCTACTTCTGAGTTTAAAGCCTAAACTCCTTGATTTGCAAACTATGTTGCATGATTAATTCTAAATCGTGTAGAGGTCGGGCTCTGTCGGTGTGAAGTCTTTCATATCAAAGAAATAGTCCAGCCCATATATTAGAGGCGAAGAGTTAGTGACGCCTGAAAGCAAATACAAAATTTAAAAGCAAATACAAAAACGTTTGTCTAGTTTGACGTAATATATCGCTTCGTAATGTTTCTTAGAAAAGTATGTTCTCGGTGCGAGTAGTTAGCGTCACCCGAGTCTTCGGCACACTCCATTGGCCTTTAATTCTCTAAGCTGTGTTCCAGCCGTATTCTCGCTATGACCCACGCTCTCTGTGTGAATCGCGTATTAGTCTATATTGACCGTTTTGTGACTTAATTCCACGCCATTGTTCTCATCATGGTAATATTTACATGATGCAATTTCGCAATGCAATGCGCAATCTTTCTGACACTTCATTTATGAGGTTTATCTATATAATAAAATAGTAACCAGACCATTTCTGTACATTGATCTTTTTTAAAAAGTCATGTAAAAATATATAAATTAATATATAAACATGTTTTCTTGTAAAAGTACTATTCCAGTAGAGTCAACATGAACATCGTTTTGATGTTTTTAAAGTTCCCAGTTGTTTTACTTTTCGCAATGCATTCCTTCCTTCCTCTCGTTCGAAATAGACCAAATAAAACACATGTTTTTCAATAATTGGATTAACCAGAACGTTATAAATAGATCTGGCATTCTTGGTGAAAATAGAATAAGACTTGAAGTACTCCGGGTAAAGAGTATAATGCACTTGTGGTTTTCATTGAATGTTATAGAAACTAAAGTTTCAAGTTGTTTTTCATTATTTACTTATTTTCCTTCCTCGTCGACAACTCTTCAACTCACTCAACCTCAGTCAAGGAAAATTAACATTCTGAGTCGGAAAACTACTCCTCCACTCACGTCCACTCAAGAAAATTTAACACCTCTAACCATTATTTCGATCTGTTTATTAAAATATTATATTCTAATGTTCCTTCACTTAATTTTCAATTGAAATTTGAAGTATCAGTCAACAAATATCCAATCTATGACATCAGTAATGACGTTTTCCTCTACTCCATCAATATTCAGCCTCTTTGGTGGATACTCCAGTTATGTCAAACTTATAACTTCGAATACTGAATTTAAGGATACCTCAACGTCATATTTGACGGAAGGAAGAATTGAGGTAACTTTTTAGAATACGGCTGTGACAACAAGTCCAAAATAATTAGTTTTATTAAGTTTATTCTTGCTGCTTTTTAACTCGATGTAAACCGACAGTTTCGGACCGATTCGGAGGTCTAAACCGTCTTTAGAGAATTATTTATACGATGGCTCACTTATAGTTTTATCAATATAAGTCCAAAATAGATCAAATAAAACACATGTTTTTCAATAATTGGATTAACAAGAACGTTATAAATAGATCTGGCATTCTCGATGGAAATAGACTAGCACTTGGAGTACCACTCTGAGTAAAGAGGAATCTTAAACACGCTCGTGGTTTTTGATCTTTATTGATTTCCATTTAAATAATGGCTTTTTAATCGAATGTATCGATTGTTGGAACGTTCAATGAGTCATCGTTTGGTTATTCTTTATCTATACTAATATTATAAACAGGAAAACTTTGTATGTTTGGTTGTAATGAGTAGGCTCAAAAAGATAGAGGACTGGAGGGAATAGATTAGAGGACTCAATAAATATTTTTGAAGTAGTGTTTATTTCGAGAAAGTGTTCAAGATTTTTTTGGCTTTAATACATAAAGATCTGTGAATCGTTTTGGAATACTACCGGAATTGAATTATTGAAAACTAGCGACCCGCGGTTTCACCCGCGTAACTTCTGATCTCTTGGCAACTCCGGGATTAAAAGTAGCCTATATGTTATTCTGAACCCTTATCTATATGTAATCCAAGTTTCATCATAATCCTCACAAACTTTCGCATACATAATATCAGTTGGAAATAAATACGTTGTAGGTAACTGTGCATAATTAAATTAAGATTTATTCGAAGCATCAAAGGTATATTTCTTTGCATTCTGACACGTTAGATTAACATCAGTTCGGAGCCAAGAAGCAGTTGCATTTAACTATCTCTTTCTGGCGCTTTGTTAATGAGTAGGATGGGAATAACTTTGTGTCTCAGAGTTGATTTATAGTATCGGAAATGAATGAATTAATTGTGCAATAGTTTGTAGCAATCGAACATACATCTATTGCATCCGTGTTTGATATGAATGAATCGTGTGTAGGTGTGTTACGCATCTGTTACACACAATTAAAATATACTAACTAATAGTATACTTTACTATACAAAGAAAGAAAGAAAATCATTTGTCGGTGCAACATCTTGTTAAATTGAAAATAGGTGAAGGCACCGACTGACCGACCGAAGGCACAAACTTTGTTTATACTTCGACAAAAAAAAAGTTATTTCCAACTTTTTGGTGCGAAGAAGTCGCTTTTATTTTGTAGCAAAAATTTATTTTTTTCCTTTTTAGTGACTTGTGAAGGGTAATCACATCAGCGCTAGTCACAATTCTCAAAGTTAGAGTTAGGGTATATACATCATTCAACCTTAACCGCTGAGCTTATTCTGTTGATTTTGGAATATCTTCCACATGGACCATTATCCTCGCCTCGTTCCCTCCCTTTCCTTCAAGCCGGCGAGGAATCTGCAACTCTTTGTTGTAGATGTTCATACGCAATGAGTCACTTAACATCAGGTGAACCGCATGCTCCGCTTGCCTGCTCTATCTTAATAAAAACTGATATAGAAAGCTATTATTATGTAAGAAGCACAGATCAAAGACGTTTTGTTATTAGAATACTTAGGTCTCAAGTGTCGACCTAGCAGATCGTGTCAAGGCCCCAATAGGTCAGCCGAAATGTGATAAATCTCATGTTTAAGATTTAAAGATAGAACCTATCCAGGGTTTAAACCGACTTGCAAAAATGGAGGAGGTTCTCAATTTGACCGTATTTTTATGCATATCTCCGTCATTTATGGACCGAATTGGAATTTTTTTTTTGCATTCGGAAGAGTGTTGTCCCATAAGGAACTAATCGAATGTCATCAGAATAAGTTCTGCGGTTAAGATTTAATGATGTTAGTACCCATTAAACTCTAACTCAGAGACTGATTTGTGACTAGCTTTGATGTGATAACCCTTCACCTGGACCTGTCCATTCACAGGTCAATTGAATTTCGTACAGAACCGGAGGCCTGAATTCCCATCCTTTTCCTCTCCCATTCTTTTCTACTCCAGCCCCAATTTCCCATCATAAATTCTATCTTCTCCCTACTCTTTCATTCAATCCGAAAAGGCATCTGCCTCACTTTGATGTTGAAGACCCTCGTGGGAAAGGTCAGCAACTTAACAATAGGTGAATCGTTTACTCCGCTTGCTTTATTAAAAATAGAAAAAATAAATAAAAAAGCTGCTACGATATTTGATAAGGTTTCTCAGAAATAGAGAAGTTTCGGTGATAGCTGCCAAGAACTGCTACTAGTAATTGGCAGTAAGAAGAATATCTTTAAAGTGTTAAAAGTGTTGCATCTACACTAATATTATAAAGCGAATTGAATAGGCTCTGAAACTACTGGATCGATTAGAAAATTATTTTACCATTAGAACCCTACATTACGCCGCCAAAGATTCCAAATAAACAGGTTAATCCTATCGGTGTTAGGATGAACTAGATTAGCCTAGGCAAAACTAGTTTATCCTGAAATTGGCTTATTACAGAAAAAGCTTATCAGATGTCGTAATAACTGCTCTATTTAACTAAAACGACACCATTTGAGACACGATACTATTTAATTGCTGGTTATTATGATTAAAGATGCCCTCAATGATAAGTTTACACGGAAAGTAGAGGTCAGGAAAAAGAACATTTGGGTTTGTTTTCCTCATATTTTTTCTAAATTCAGGTTGAACTTTCAACAACATGACAAAATATTAACATTATTATTGCGATGTATCCGGATACAAATGTTAAATCAGACTTCAACAAAAATAGAAGTTATTTTCTACTTTTTAGAATGAGAAAGTCTGTTCTATTTTTGTACTAGTAGTTACTAGTACAATACACAAGTAAAATTTTTCGTACAAATCGGGTACAAATATTAGAATCAATCAGCGAAACAGCAGCGTATCAATCACAATAATCTACCGTAAACAAGTGTCCATTAAATAAATGTCCATTTATGGCTTACTTGGACATCGTTATTGTTTATGACTACAGCAATACGCTCGTATTTTAGTTTTACGCAAATCTTAGAAAATTGTCTTAATGTTAAGTTATTGTAGTCTTATGCTTACCTATGAATATTATTTATGCAAGAGCGAAATATCTAAGAATAGATATGACCCGGTGAGTGTATGTTCGTATGAAAAACTTTGTCCGACGATTGCAACGCGAGGTCTAGCTCGGGACGAGCTACTAGTAAATAAATGCAGAAAAGAAGCCGTATTATGAAAATGAACATAACTAATACCACACTACTAAGAGGTCGCTGTCAGTCCTCCTAGTGACCGAGCGAAGCGAGGTCTCAGAGTGGAGATAGCCAGGCGAGTGTATATTTGTATGTAAGTGTGAAAAAGTTCAGTAGTTTTTGCGTGAAAGAGGGACAAACACACATACATACATACATCCTCACAAACTTCCGCATTTAGATATACATAGGATAGTTTTAATCCCGAAAATCCTACGGGAACGGGATATACACGCGTGTAGAACCGTGGAGCTCAGCTAGTATTTAATAAAAGCAATAAAATATAAATCTAAATATATAATAGCTCCCAGACCGATTTCGGCCATGGTGGCCAATCTCAACAGAGACTAGCCAGCTGCGCAGGAGATATTATAGTGCACCAGTGTACGCGCGAACACAGGTGCACTCTCTTTTCCTTTTACTCTCATAACCCGATGGGACGGCAGACCGACACGACCGGAGAGAGATCAGGCGCAGGACCGACGGCTTAACGTGCTCTCCGAGGCACGGGGGTCTAAATCTAAATAACACTAGGTATAATAATTACTAACCCGAAATTCTGGAACAGGACTATTTTCTCTAACAACTCGCTTCACAAAAGCTTTTGTATGTAGTTCTCACGCTGGGTGATCACATCCTCTCTACGGGAGATGGATTTAATATTATTACAGTCTCGCCTAGTTATATGCCAGTAAAATTAACTTAAGAAACGTAGTAAAAATACATGTTTAATATCAGTACAATACTGACCTAAAATAAAGTATATTTAAAGTTTTTAATACAATCTGTTAATCAATAAAAACAATTATATTACCCAGTCATACATACCCATTAATACTTAATTATTTGTACAGTATAGATATAGTGTACACAGAAGTATAGATATAGACACAGCAGTGTATCAGCCAAGTCCGAAGAAAGGCACACTAATCGCCATGTGTATATGTACGCGAACCATTTCGTGGCACTTACGACCTTTACACTACTCGTGAGCTTTACATACATCCCGAGTGAAAACAGAGCTTAAAACGCATTTGGATCTCAATACTTTTGTTAGTAAAATCGAGGACTTGGCTTTCATTTCACATTTTACATTTATCTCGATTATTTGTATGTACCTATAAATTGATAAAATAAAGGTTATTTTCTTCTTTTTAGTATGAGGAAGGAGGTTCTATTGCAAAAATAATTTTCCAAACATAGCAACATACATAAAAAAATCGGTCGAATTGAGAACCTCAACTTAAAAATTAAAAATTACTGTAAATTTTCTTTTCATGCAACAAAAATTAGGAGTGTTGTTCAGTCAATAAGAAAGATACTTTTTTAATAATATTTCCGAAAATTTTCATAATAGATCATTGAATACATTACATTACATATTATGCATTTGGAGTTTAGTTTGTCAGAGAACGCTATTTTATTTTTCAGATGTCAAGAATAGGGTAAAGTATTATTTGGATTTTACTTTACACAAATTTGGGTTTGTGGGGTAGCAAGCCTTGTATCGCGGCCGCCATCTTGAAATGGGCATAATATGGTTTTTTGTCTCCTAAATGTAGTAAAAAATGTAAGGTCATGTACTAATGTAGACTGTACACAATGTTATTTATACCAATAACATAATTTATTTATTATTTTATATAGTTTACATGTAATGGTATTTTCTTATGTTCTCTATATCCGTTAGTAAATAAATTAAATGATTCATAGGTAATGTGGTCTAGTCAGAGGGTTTGGTTTGTTGCCAAAGTAAGCAATAAGGAAGATATGAATTAAAGGATAATAATTTTAAATGTAATATGGCTTTCATTTAATTTTATTAACAGATGAATTTGTGAAAAAAATTCTAATGAAATTGAATCAAATGCTATTTAATTTGTACTAAAGCAGTGTTCACCTCCCACTCTTAATTGAATCATCGTAACCATTAATGACGTATAAACTCCTTTTCTCTATTTTTATTTCATAAATCCTCCCACAGTACATATAAATAACTACAACAAATAAATACATGAACAGATAACCTAGATTTATAAAAATATCTAAAAGGTACTTAACGCTCCCCAAATATCAGCCAGCCCAGTGGTTCCCAAACTCTTTCAGACCGGAGCGCCACAGATAATATAATACAAGTTTAGTTTAATATTATATCTTTGTGTACATTTCTCAGAGCCAATTTTCAAAGTTTAAACTGATAGCCCGCACGCTCGCTCTATTTACGGCCGTTTTCATCTATCCCTTGTTTTCCTTACTAAAGTCAAAGAAATCTATCTATTTGCACTTACTTTGATTTCAATATCCTAACGACGGATACATTTGCTATGACTTTTGTCTATCTATTGTCATATAATTTGACATAACAATCTATCCATAATCATTGAAACATTATCGAAAACGGCCGTTAATATGATTCGTTGTATTTAAATCATTGTAAATTTTTGTATTTACAAAAATATATGATTACTGGTTATCCAGTGTCCATAGTACAAACTTTGCTTAGTTTGGTTCTAAATTCGTCAAATATCAGAAAATATTTGCAAAGATGGATTAGTTCTAGTTTCAAATCGAATTAAATGGCCTAGGGTTAGGAGATGGACAATTCAATGCTAAGAATCTTTGCCTATAGACATAGTGTATTTATTTATTGAACTTAAGGTAAATCCAGATGTGTCAGTGGACCTATTGGAGTGATAGCTTTTTTATATACTAATTAGGTGAACGTTAGGCCACAGTTAGTCCTGATGGTAAGCGTTAACGTAGCCTATGATAGAGCACGTTCACCTAAGAGATGCCTATTCACGCGCTGTTTAAATTTCTCCAGGTTGTAATGTGCTGGGAAAACAGACGTCGGGAGAAAGTTCCATTCCTTACAGAGTATAGTTTGGGAACCACTGAGCTAGCGTTAATAAAATGAAAATAAAACTTGTTTGTTCGTTGTTCTGTAGATTCACGAGAGACGAAGATCGTAAAGTGACGTCATTACGGTGTTGCATTGGTTATTTTTATTGTTTTCGGTATTATGACTTACTGAATAAATTGAGTGGTTTTCCAATACGGTTCATTTATCAAGTTCGTTGATTTTTTTGTAGACTTTAATGATAAGAGTAACATACATACATACAATATAATAATACAATTATTAAATACTAGCTGTGCCCCGCGGTTTCATCTGCGTAAATCTGTTTGCCCCGTTACCGTGGGATTTGATTAAAATCCTTTCTTAGGGGGTGCCTACATAATAACATCTACTAACTGCAAATTCAGTCCTATCCGTCTAGCGGTGTATAGCTTGATCCCGTGGGATTTCTGGAATTAAAAGTATCCTATGTCAATCTTCTGGTTCTAATCTGCCTGTCTACCAATTTTCTACCGAATTGGTCTAGCAGATCACGACTTATAAGTGTTCTAACTAACCCGTCTTTGTTTTTTTATAATATACTAGCGACCCGCCCCGGCTTCGCACGGGTGCAATGCTGATAAAAACCTTCCTCATGAGTTACTCTATCTATTAAAAAAAACCGCATCAAAATCCGTTGCGTAGTTTTAAAGATTTGAGCGTTCATAGGGACATACAACATGACACATGACAGAAAAAGCGACTTTGTTTTATACTATGTAGTGACTAGCTGACCCGGCGAGCTACATACCGTAATTTTTGAACGTGACGTATTTTTGACAGACACTTACTAAACTTTTTTTACTATTAATAATTTCTTCATATTTTCTCACTAGATTAATATAAAGTATAATGTGTCAATAATGTTTTTTTAATTGCAGGTCGTAATGGCAGACCAAGCACAGCCCACAACCCCTGACGGAGACGACACGGGGCAGCCCGTGGTGGTACAACCCAAGAAGCAGGCGAGGCCGAGGGGCAAACCGCAGCCAGAAAAACCTAAGAGAAGCCTGTTCTGCCTGGGCTTGAAGAACCCCTTGAGGAAACTGTGCTATGACATCGTGGAGTGGAAGTATCCTTTTTGATGAATTAATGAATATTCCTGGACATTTGACACAACGCCATCTAGTTCCAAACTAAGCAAAGCTTGTACTATGGAAACTAGATAACTGATAGCCATACATAAACATACTTTTTTTGTAAATACATACAGACAGTGGAAAATTACAATGTTCATCACATCATAATTTTCTACTCGTGGGGATCGAACCCACACCCTCTAGCGCAATAGACCATTGCTATCCACTGCGCCAATCGGATAAATGATTTAATTTTATTTATTTGAAGAACACGTAGAAACAATACGAAGTGTAAATTGTCACTTTGCACTTTGCAAAAGTTTGTGAAGATATGTATGTATGTATTTATGTATGTATGTATGTATGTATGTTACTCAACAACTACTAAACCGATTATGATGAAACTTGGTATAAATATGTAAGTTTGCAGAATGGCATATAGGCTACTTTTAATCCAGGAGTTGCCACGGAATTAGAAGTTACGCAGGTGAAACGGTTACGCGATTAGCTGGCTTCTGTTACGTAGCCCTATCCTTACAGGCAGGGTTTTACAAATTAAATAGTGTACCTTTTTCGTATAAAACCGAAATAAAGGAAGGGCGTAGTAAATGTTAATTTATTAGAGCTATTTACAAGAATAATAGTCCTCTAACCTATTTTTACTCCCTAAGGTGTGTGTGACTCATGGCGATAAATAAAATATGGAAATGATATGTTCAAAGGGAAATGCTGAAAGTGGCGCTTATGTTTTTTTTATGTAACTGCGGGTAAGCGGAGCATGCGGTTCACCTGATATTAAGTGACCGACCGCAGCCCATGAACATCTACAATATAAAAAAGTCGCCTTGCCGGCTTGAAACAAAGGGATAAGGAGAGGATTCATGATGGAAAAATGGGAGCGGAGAGCAAAAACATTTTTTATGTAAATACGGAACTACTATATAAATAGCTAGCGCGCCCCGCAGTGGAAACTCCATTATTATATTAGGTATTAACAGTAGTATGTATATTATGAATATTATTCTGAACCCTTACCTATATGTATACCAAGTTTCATCATCGGTTCAGTAGTTTTTGCGTGAAAGAGCAACAAACATACAAACCCACATCCTCACAAAATTTCGCATTTATTAGTAGGATTGAGAGCTCTTGGTAATACGTATAATTTAGCCAAATTCTGATACTGGGACTAAAAGTCAATATTTCCTTGACTCTATACCAGACCATTCGAATATATGATATTGACTACAATTTTCGCAAACTGCATAGCGCTAGCAGTTTTCACGCCCTATCCGTCCGGAGACACCAATAATACTAATCAGATCTTAGTAAGTATACGTCTATCATCATTTTTTATCTACACTAATATTAATAAGAGGAAAACTTTGTTTGTTTGGTTGTAATGAATAGGCTCATAAATTACTGGACCGATTTTAAAAATTCTTCAACCATTCGATAGCTACGTTATTCACAAGTAACATAGGTTATATTTTATAAGCTAAATATAACATTATGCTATGGGAGCGAAGCCGCGCGGATGACATAGTAATCGATATAATATTGATAACATTAGGCTTCGATCCCGTAGCATAATGTTATATAACCTATGTTCATTACAAGGTATAATGTAGTATGCCACTGTTAAGAATTCATCAAATCGGTCCAGTAGTTTCCGAGCCTATTCAATTCAAACAAACAAAAAATCAAATCTTTCCATTTTATAATATTACACTTGATTCGCCCCCGTACCATACTATTATACAACCTATCACTAAGTGATAGAGTTTTTGAAAACGGTCGAGTAGTTTGTGAGTGTAAACATCTGAAACATACGAAAACACATGTTTCTTTATAATTTATAACATTAATTATAAGTATGACTTGTTTAAAACGTTGTTTTCTATGCAACTGCATAACATTTTAGCAGCCTAGAAATAATCTTGTGTGTCGTGTCTCGATAGTATGTGCAAGTAAACAACCTTGTTATTATTATTATCTTCATTATATCATGTCCACATGATTGCATAAACCTATCCTTTAGACCTACCATTATTTTCTACATCCACACTAATATTATGCAGAGGAAAGATTTGATTTTTTGTTTGAATTGGCTCCGAAAATTAAAAAAATATTTTACCATTGGAATCCTACATTGATTAACATAGCCCATATAACATTATGTTACGAAAAACGTCATTGGGGGCGAATTCCAATTTTTAAATAAATCTTAATACAATCTGTACTTTATAATCTGTAGCCTAAAAGGCAAGAAAAAGATATCAACATTTTAGAATGACCCATTATAGACAAAAGTATTGACTTAAATAACTCTGTAGGTTTTATTGAAACAAGTTAGTCATCTAAAATAATATCTAAAAACAAATCTTGTGTTTTCAGGAAAAAGTAGAATGGATATTCATGGCAATATTCACGGGGGAATGTGTGATGAAGATCATAGCTTATGGCTTCCTGTTCCACCCTGGAGCGTATCTGAGGAACGCGTGGAACAGTCTCGACTTTACCATCGTTACTATTGGGTGAGTGAAGAATTAATGAAGAGAGAGAGAGTTTTGAAGAAATGAAGGTCTATTTGAAAAAGTGGCTTTTAAAGCCCCCTTTTGCGTTTTAAAAAGGGCGCTTTAAAATTTAAAAACTGTATCTGATCTACCATTATGCAATATTATTTTAGAATCAGAAAGTATTGCATTTATCAATCCCTTCAAGAAGATAAAATTAGTACGGTTTATTCGTATCTAAATATTTAGGATATACCTATGGGAAAATGGAAATGAAGGAGAACAGGATGGGAGAGGAATGTAATAGGAATACAGGCCTCCGGACCACCGCTTACCATACGAAACACAGTGCAATACTGCTTCACGCCGATTTTCTGCTAGGGGTGTAATTACACCGGTGCGAGCTTGGCCCAATCATGCAATGCTCGGCTCCCACTCTTTTATTGCTGAAAATGTTATACAGCAGAATTACCCTGTCGTCACTTACGACACACACGTATAGAAAAGGGGTGGCGACACACGTACTCTAAACCGTCATCACACGAAACTTAGAATAAATAAATACATTATAGCATTGTTAAGGATATCCATGGTAAACTAGCAAACAATTGTTACAGAATAGCGAGTCAGATATTGCAGTACATTTCGAAGGACTTGTTCGATGTGAAAGCCTTAAGAGCTTTTCGTGTACTGCGACCACTGCGTTTAGTATCAGGAGTGCCGAGTGAGTAATTAAACTTTGACTGTATTAAAAACTATTATGTGTATTAACAGTATATCTATACATATAATAAAATCGTAGACTAGCCGTGTCTGTACATTTAATACTTTCAAAAAAAAATTAGTGTTTCGTGTTTCATTTATGATTCTAAACTCAAAACAATGATTTTTAGAATTTTTGTCTGTTTGTCTGTTTGTCTGTTTGTCGGTTTGTCTGTTTGTCTGTTTGTCGGGCGTTTGTACGCAGTGAACTTCGAAACGGCTTAACCGATTTAAATACGGTTTTCGATTATGTATTACGGGTAGCCCCCCGGAGGTTTTAGTGTTTATTTCATTCAAATCGGTTTACAAATAAAAAAGATATGAGGGTTCAAAGTGATCCATCAACACATAGCATCAATGCGCGTAGGTATATTAAATTTTATATTTTAAGTGTTATTTAAAGCACTTTTTATTGATAAATGTAGCCTTCTCTTGATCTCGAACTTAGATTACGATCATGGCGACTAATCACAACAAAGACTAACCAACATGCAGAAGATATTATTTGCGTCCATAAGCAAAAATATGTGTTAAATCCATGGAAACATCAACTCTTTTATTCTGAGAGTACGCGACAGATTTCCAAAATGTCAATATTTTGCAAACAAAAATAAAATAGAATTAGTAGAATTATATAAAACTGAACAGTGGCACTTTTGTTATATTTAATGTCGGATATACTTCGAACTTAAACCACGAGATATATTTTTACAAACGTACGTTTCTAAATCTTAAAAATTGTCATACCACCTCTACTTCGAAAATCCACAAAGTACAGAAAACTGTAGTCCACGCGGGCGAAGCCGCGGGCGGAAAGCTAGTCTACAATAATATTATAAAGAGGAAAACTTGACTGTATTAAGGAAACTATTGTGCATTAAATACAGTATTTCTACACTAGTATTATAAAGGAAAACTTTGTTTGTTGGGTTGTAATTAATAGGTTCAAAAACTACTGTAACCATTTTGAAAATTCTTTTCTAAAAACCTGTAATTGGCTTTACTTGCTCTGTATTTTGGTTAAAATGTCAACTTTTTTCTGCAACGCCGGTGGTTTTTGTTCTAATTAATGAAATTAAAACATCTATTGGCGTAGGTTTGGCTGTTTTCTAATATGTAATCTGAAAACGTATTATAAAGTATTGAAATGGGGTAATTCTTTAAATTTTATCGATTTTTTGTCCACTTGAGCATATGACATTCGATTTTCAAGACCAACACAAGTTTCTCTAACAGTTATTGAATCCCACAATTATGGGTTGACCACTTGTATGCAACCACTTGCACACCGAGGCTATTGATAATCGTGATTAAACAAAAGGTTTTTTTAGACTCGTTGTAGGGAGATAAACCCGGATAAAGGTCTTTAGGCTAATGTTGAACTAAGATACTGTTTTGATTTATGAAATCTTTAATTATATTGAATTGCTATGATAATCTTCTATCTTATATATACATAAAAATGAATTGCTGTTCGTTAGTCTCGCTGAAGGGATTTATCTTATCTTGGTCTTGAATTATTCGTGGAGGTCTAGGGAAGGTTTAAAAGGTGAGAAAAATTCGGATAATTGCCGGGAATTGCCGGGTCCACGCGAGCGAAGCCGCGGGCGGAAAGCTAGTGTTCATTATAAATGTAAATGTTTTTTACGTAGCGCGTCGGTTGTGGATGAACTTACTGCATTAGACCGCAAGACAACCACGACACTTCTTCCAGACTCGGGTGTTCAATGGTCATTGCACCTAACACTCATGGCTAACAATGTTCCTTTCCAGGTCTTCAAATTGTCTTGAACTCAATCCTCAAAGCGATGGTGCCGCTGTTCCACATCGCGTTCCTGGTACTGTTCGTGATCATCATTTACGCCATTATTGGCCTGGAACTGTTTGCTGGAGCACTCCATGATACGTGCTTTGATAACCAGACGGGTGAGACTTTATTGTGATTATTAACAATTTACGTAAGGCCATCCATATATAATATTTAAAATTTTAAAACTTCAGTTGTTGATGGTATTAGATGATTTAAATTATAATTTTTATTTTTCGTAGGCTAACTCTAATTTTTATTGATTTGTACAAAAAAACACTTCACTAGTCACAGTTGTATGTTGACACAGTTCCACAGTTGTTCCATCAAGAGGTATACAATATAAATTATCTAATTTTTTAGATTATTATTTTCACTGGATCCCTTGGGAATTCATTCGCTATGATTTCGTAAAGATAAAAAAAAATATTGTCAGATAAAAATATTACAAAGACAGACAAAGGAAAAAAAATTACAAAAGATATATAAAATTACTAAAGAAATACTGTGAGGCAAACTAGACTGTTTCCTGTGTCTTGGGTCCTCGGAGTAAGAGTAAATAGGATAGTAGACGTTAATTCATTTAGTTCTGCAAAAAATCTTGAAATACATTTTTTAGTAAAATATATTTATTGGCTTAAGTTGGGTTCTTATTATTGTTTTTTTTCCACTTCAATTTCAATTCAATTCAATTTCCAATTTTCAATATCCACTGTTTTTTTCTAATCTTATCCTTTAATTAATTTCTTTCCAGGTAAAATGGTAGATGACCCCACCCCATGTTCTCGTGATGCAGAAGTCGGCAACCATTGCAATGAGGGTGAGATCTGCAAGGGTTACTGGGTCGGCATCAACTTTGGTATCACCAACTTTGACAATATCGGCTATTCTATGCTGACGGTGTTCCAGTGTATCACCTTGGAAGGATGGACGGATATTATGTATGCTGTGAGTATGTCTGTCTGTATATCTACATGCTTCCCAGTGTTATACTGTAAGAGCATCAACTTTGGTATCACCAACTTTGACAACATCGGCTACTCTATGCTGATGGTGTTCCAGTGCATCACCTTGGAAGGATGGACGGATATTATGTATGCTGTGAGTATGTTTGTCTGTATATCTACATACTCCTCAGTGATATACTATAAGGTCATCATATGTGGTATCACCAACTTTGACAACATCGGCTACTCTATGCTGACGGTGTTTCAATGGAAGGATGGACGGATATTATGTATGCTTGTCTGTATATCTACATACTCCCCAGTATTAAACTTTATGGACATCGATTCTGGTATCACTAACTTACGGCCGTTTTCAATAATGTTTCAAAGATTATGAATAGATTGTAATCTCAGATTAAATGAGATTAAATCCGTCGACAGCATATTAAAATAAAAGTAAGTGCGATTAGATAGATTTGCCTGAATTTAGTAACAAGGGATAGATAGAATATTGAAAACGGCTATTAGACAACATCGCCTACTTTATACTTACGGTGTTTCTGTGCATCATCTTGGAAGGTTGCACGAATATCGTGTATAATCCATGAGTTTTTGCGTGTCTTTACATATGTACACTCTTTACAAATGCTTTGATAACTAGGGCAAGATCTGCAAGCGTCACTAGGCATGCCTGATTTGTCTCTAGGTACCTCATGAATTCTGTGCATTTATTCTTTTCAATTTTTGATTTTTTTGCTCAATAAACCTTTACATTCTTTAAGTCGTACAAATGTTTTATCTTTCGTTACATCATATTGATATTTTCAGATTGCAGATGTAAAAGGCAACACGTGGGTGTGGATATATTTCGTGACTCTAGTCATTTTTGGAAACTTTTTCGTCATGAACCTTATTCTTGGTGTGTTGTCTGGGTAAGTATAGTTATTATTTTCATAAATAGAAGAAATAATTATTACAATATCATATGCCATATGTCAAATATATTATCTATTATTTTTACTTTCCAGAGAGTTCTCCAAAGAGAGAGAAAAAGCGAAAAATCGAGGAGATTTCCAGAAGTCCCGAGAAAGACAACAGTTTGAAGAAGACCTGAAGGGCTACCTCAACTGGATAACTGTTGCTGAGGAGTTGGACCTGGAGAATGATCAGGGACAGAAGGAACAGGATCAGGATAATCAAGGTATTGATTTAGATTTTACAGAGTAGAATTTGAGGAAAGGTTGTTTCAAACCTTTCACGCTGAATTCGGCATTTTTACATATTCTGTTATGCATATGCTTATTATTATAATAAATAAAATTTCTGGGATATTTACCACTACACTAACTAATCCTAAACTAAGCAAAGCTTGTACTATAAAAGCTAGATAACTGATAGACATACTTAAACATACTTTTTTATAAATACATACATGCATACAATAGATAGCTAAGCACCCAATCAGAAGAAAATTACAATGTACATCGTAATGTCAGTCTCATATAAAAAAAAATCTTATGTCAAAATTCTGTTTGTTTACATCACCATAAATTATTTAAAATCTTTGAACTGTTTACGTGTCCATGCAAAATAAGAAAATAAATTATTGAGATTAAGTAAGACACCTCTTTCTTCCTGATCGTGGTGTCTGATCTATGGTAGATAGGTATAAAATCACTAGGATTAAAATAACTATTGTTTAAATCAAATCAAATGAAACTTTTGATTTGATTTAACTATTGTTTAAAATATTATTGCGTGTCTAGATAATTCTTCTAATAAAATATTTAAAAAGAGTATTGATAATGATTTTTTGAATGTTTACGTTTCAGGGAATAAAAAAGAGAGAAAAAATAATGAAGGCTCCCAAAACAATATCAACGGAAATGGCGACACACAACAAACGGCTACTTGTAAAATATACTGCAAGAGGTTTGATAAAGTACGTTTTTGAACACGTCTATAAAACTTATAAGGGTTTTCCTGATAGTTTTAACATTTATAAGCGTAAAACAGAATTTCATATTATGGGTGCCTGCACAGTTTTATTACATATGCGCTAGGGTTTACCTATTGGTTATGCCTGTATGGTTAAAACCATAGTGCAAATCCGTTAGTCAAGTTAGTTGTAAAATCGTTGAAAACTGCCAAATTGGAAGGGAATAATATTATGTAAAGTTGTTACTTGTAATTTTCAACTTCTTTCCTATGTGGAATCGGATGCATTGTTACTTTATCCATTTTGTTGAAACTTTACAGTTTAATTAATAATAATTGTTTAAAAGCTTTAAATATTCATTCTTCAATATACAGAAATATATAAATAAAATTAAGATTTAAAAAAGCCATCTTTTACAGGCATCCTACTCGGGGCAAAAGATATAATAACCAAATTAGTAGCAAATCCAACAAAAATCTTATAAGTAGTAATAAAATTGTTTTCTTAAAAACATCTCTTTCAGGTAAACCGTCGCATGCGCAGAGCGTGTCGCAAGGCGGTCAAGTCTCAGACATTCTACTGGGCGATCATTGTTCTTGTGTTTTTGAACACGCTCGTTTTAGCTACGGAACATCATAAGTAAGTTTACAGTTTCGGAGTCACTTTAACCTTAGTTCATGCTCAGTTCCCAATGATATTAAATAACTATAGATAAGCTACTAGTACGCTAAATTTGAGATTTTAACCGGATTCATTTTGTATCCGGACTCCCTTGGTTACGTAACGATTGTTGACAGAACTTTACATAGCAACGGTGGATTGGTTACGACAGAAAGCTTTAAAATGCCTTTGTGTGTGTTTATAATATGTACGATCCATTCTGCAAATGAAAATATAAAAGGAGAGGATCACATCATAGGTACACTCGAATAAAGAGTTTCAAATTCAACTATGAAGTGATTGTCAAAAGACGACATTGTCATTGATGGTCGCATTTTTCAGGGCAGTCTTGTATGGGTATAACATATCTATACTTATAATAATATAATTGGCAGTTCCTATAAAAATAGAACGAGTCGTTTTACTTACGGAAAATACAATAAAAGTACAATAAAGTACTAGGCGTAAGTGCAAATCGTATCTATTATAAACGTGGCGTTAACATACCTAAACTTGCTTCCGATTGGTTGATTAAAACCGCTCGCGTTTCTGAGCAACAAATCATTGTCAAATTTTGTCTGTATTTTGTTGGAGAGTTTACTTTAATGAATCCATAACTATTGACAGTTTTACTAAAATATTTAGAAACCAGGCATTTTTATTTGTTTATAAATTTCAATCTAATTTTCATAAGCAGACACATTTTATATTGCTGCCGATGGTAATTTTAAACAAATTTTAATTCTTTATTAAACTTCTCGGGGATTTAATTTTGACTGTTACATATTTATATTTTCAATCAAAATTTCTTATAACATTTCATATTTCTAGTATTAATAGATTTGTGTGTTTATACTTAAGTTATATTAGATCTAATATTTATTTAAACTTAGGGATATAATTTCTAAAACTCTTAATTTATATCTTAAAAAACAAAAATTTAGACGTCTTAGTCTTATACTTGCAAAAAGCATTTAATTGGCTCTTAGTATTTAGTTTTTGCTAAATCTTTCTCTTTCTATTTCTGTTACTTTCTCTAATGAAATAAAATATAATATAAATATATCTCCAATTGAAGTTTGTAGCATAAATAGATCTGTGTGCATATACTTAAGTCATATTAAATTTTTTATTTATTTAACGACACTTTTTCTATTTTAAATGTAACATAAATTTATTAACATAATATTATTTTACTTATCTCCGATTTGTTTTGTAATCTGTAATCCACTTTTTCTTTATAAACCATAATTTAAGGTCCCGTGTGACAGGCATAGCCTAGTGATTCGATGCCATTACTGTTTATGTTATAATGAATTAATTGCTATTATGATGTACTGTTAATTTTGTAATGTAAATTAAAGCAATATTTTTTTTTTTTTATTTTCTAGTCAACCACCCTGGCTCGATGACGTACAGAATTATGCAAACTATTTGTTCGTCGTGCTCTTCACTATGGAAATGCTCGTGAAGATGTACGCTTTAGGTTTTCAGGTAGGAATAACCTTATTTTTAATTTCCAGAAATATTTAATTACTTCCTATTTTGTAAGTTTTGATATAAAAATAGACGAAACGTATCCGTCCCTGCTTGTTTCAACCCGCAAAATCTTTTATCTAGCCTGTATTCCCATCTGCTTCTCTCCCTATTTCCTGTCTTTAGTTCTTTCCTTATCCCCCCTCTATTCCTTCAAGCCGGCGCGGCATCTGCGACACTTCGTCGTAGATGTTCATGGGCTGCGGTCAGTCACTTAACATTAGGTGAACCGCATGCCTACTGTAACAAAAAAAATATTTATAATCGGTTATTAGCGTTATAACATTATCATATGTTTAAGTACTGTATCTAAATGAGAATAGTTATGTTTAATATGTCCCAATTTCATGCAGTCCACAGAGTACGAACTGGTGATCTGATCAATATTTACATTTAAAATTTCTAGTCTTACTACTTCTGTCTATATAAAAATTATTGTTCACTCAGATTGAACACTTTTATTATAGTTTTAAGGTAACTTGTAACACAGGTTTGTCTATACCTATATCAAGCATCAGTCTCTTGACATAGGTATTTCTTACGACAACAGTGTTAGTCTATATCAAAAAAAAATCTTTGTGGAAAATAAATGTTTTAGTTATCTATTTATCACTTATTTATCTTCATTTAAAATTAACAGGTCCAGTAAGCAATAATACATCATAATTTGCATTTCTAGGGTTACTTCGTCTCCCTCTTTAACCGTTTCGACTGCTTCGTGATGGTGTGCTCCATAGTGGAGCTGGCTCTCACCATCTCCGGAACTATTCCTCAACTCGGTATATCTGTGTTGCGGTGTGTCAGGTTACTCAGGGTTTTTAAAGTTACCAAGTAAGTGCGAATTTACTTTTTGATTTAACATCTTGTTGACCTTTAACTCTTATTTAATAAATTGTTTATGTTATTTAATTTAGTTCTACTTTTAATTTTATAAATATCTTGCATGCTGTGCTTATTCTTAAATTAGTTATACATGTTCTAAATTATTTGTATAATATTTTGTTTGTTTCAATGTTACCTGTGGATGAGCCAATAAAATAAATAAATAAACCTTATACTCAAAGGTATTTCAGGTTATTTACTGATCTATTGAATACAACTTTGTACTTATTGCTTATTATATTTAAATTGTGTCCTACTTGGGAATTCGTAACTTTATTTATTACGTCATTTTTGTTATTTCACTCACGCGTAATTGCTTAATTTTTAATGCTGAAACCCGGGAAAGACTGTAATGAATATCATTGGAGTAAAGTAGATGTTGATTTACAGATAATGTTTGGATAATATAGAAAGAAACACTGGTAGATTCTCTTTTTCATCTTTTCAGGTATTGGCGTTCTCTCTCCAATCTAGTAGCGTCTCTTCTCAATTCCATCCAGTCCATCTTCTCCCTTCTTCTTCTACTCTTTTTATTCATCATGATCTTCGCTCTGCTGGGAATGCAGGTGTTCGGAGGAAGGTTTGATTATGAACCTGAGGAACAGAAAGAGAGACATAACTTTGACTCTTTCTGGCAAGCTGTGCTGACTATGTTTCAAGTATGTATTTTTTATTTCTTGATCAATTTATATTTTTCTGTGTGGCCAATAAAGGTTATTTATTTAATAAAGCAATAGTTGCCAAGCAGGAAGAATATTTCAAAATAAATGTTTCTATCCGAGAATGTTTTCAAATTTATTCCTCCCCTTATGGGGGGAGACGAGAACAATAATGATATAAAAAGGCTCTTTTAAGTTACGCAATACGTCAGGGATAACTATATCACAATGAAAAGAAGAAGATAGCAAATTAATTAACTTCTTGTTATAAAATAGCGTTTCAAAAGCTCTTTTTGACTTGCTTGCTTTTTATTATTTACTGTTCATGAGCCCTGAAAGACCTTACTAAATATGAAAAAAAATAAAATGAAAATTGCTTTATTCATAAAACATTTAACAGTGACGCAGTTACACTGCTTTCACATAGGGCTTCCTTGTGTTGTGGAAGACGGGCTCCTTCTACAATATACTAATTAAAGCAAGAAAGATTAAGACATAATTTTTATTCGATTATCCCAGAAGACTTGCCTTTATATTCGCTTTTTACAATAGAGCTCAATTAAAAGAAAGAAAGAAAGAAAATTCGTTTATTGCCAACAATATAAATAATTAATTTAAACTAAACAACATACAAAAAAAATAAAGTTGGTGGCAAATGGGACCAACCTCAGCTTATGCTACCCGAGTCGATCGAGCAGCGCTGATTTTCAGGCTGGCTTTTTTAAATTATAAGTGCATATAAATAAAATACGTTTGACCCATAAATAAACATACATACAGAAACGCAGAATTCAAACAGATGTATGATTAGATCCTAACAGGTGAAGACTGGAACGTGGTGATGTACCACGGCATCAACGCGTACGGTGGTGTTGGGACGCCCGGCATGTTGGCCTCTATCTACTTTATCGTTATATTTATCTGTGGTAACTGTATCCTTTTAAATTTTAGCTACGGCTAATTATAGTTATTCATATAAACCTTTATTAAAGCATCAATTTACACCACAGCTTATGAAAGCCTCAATAAGTTACTAAAATATATAACTCATTTACATATTCTCTTTTAAATGTAATGTGTTATACAGTCTCACCTTTGTTAAAATATATCACTTACTTCTGTAAGCCCTATCTATATTAGAATAGAAAAAAATTAACTTTTACAATTTAATTCTTAACTTAAAATACCAGATATACTGTTGAATGTGTTCTTGGCTATTGCTGTCGATAACTTAGGAGACGCCGAGGAAATGGACGCCGAAGAAATTGTCAAAGAAAAAGAGGTAACTACGTATTTATCAATACTTTTTGCAAAATAACAACGCAAAATCGTTTGAGAATTTAATTGTAATTTTTAAAATTAAATGAGATATTTAAATATTATAACAAACACTTTTAGTTGTAAACAGTTTAATTAAAATATGGAGCATAAAATCAAAAGTCAAGAACAATAAGTAACAATATTAATACATTGGCGCGCGTACGGACGTAAATCGTCTTTAAATTTCTCGCCGCTTCTCGAAAGCGTCATTTTTGGCGGCTAGAACAAAACCGCGGCGACCAATCACAGCGCATTGCACTTGAACGCTACGTTCAGAAACGTGGAATCACGGCGTATTACATAGGCCGTTACAATATTTATTTTTATGAAATTAATATTCATGTATTTAATATGTAGGGTGCAGATAATCCAGAAGCAGGTAACCCTCAACTGGATGAAGACAGGGGTGAAACTGATGATGAGTATGCCAATGAAGAAGAGGGGTATTCTAGTGAAGGGTGAGTTAATAATACGTAATAATTTTCAAAGAATATAATGGTGATTTTGAATGAGGTACTGAATATAGAATGGTCTTACTATAATACAATATTCATAGGTGTATGAGCCTAAATTGATAAAACTAATTTTTTTACATGCAGCCAAAAGTATAAGAAATATAAAAGAGTAGCCAGGTAATAAATCATATTTTTTTATTAATAAATGAGTATTCATTCAAAATTTATTTATATTTTATTAGTATAATCTTGATTTTTGAAAATATTAAAAATAACAATCTCATTGAATTTAGATCAGAAAATGAATACGAAGAAACAGGATCAGAGGAAGAAGTGGAAATGGAGCCAGAGGAACAGAACGATGACGTCAAAGATGTTCTAGTCACTGTCGATAAAAAACAAAATGGTAATAATTTTCTGATTTTTTATTAGATCAATATTTTTGGAATACATTGCATTAGTTCCATTAGGAGTGATTATGAATTTTATCAGCGTTTTTAATAAATTGATTGAAAACCTTCCTTTTTTTTGAAGATCTTTCTATATTCTCATCTGCAATAACTGCACATGATAAGAAAAGAACTTCTCATATAATAGAATACGCATCAAATCTGTCCTGTATTTTAACTAATTTTGAACAAGATTTTTAATTAAGTTTGAATGAAGAATCACATCCGAAACTTATTGGAATTCTATTGCAAATGATTTACAAACCAACTTTTTAGGAGATATAAAAAAAGAAGAACCAGAGTCACAACCGAAACGCCAACCAACAATATCAGCTCGACCGAGAAGGTTGTCTGAAGTGGAAATCAAAACCCAGGAGAAGCCAATACCAGAAGCCAGCAGTTTCTTCATATTCTCGAAAGACAATTGGTGAGATATACTTGCTATAATCCTCGTCAAAACATGTCGAGATTACCTAGATTATCACCGTTAAAATTCTTATATCCTAACTAGTATTATAACGAAAGAAAGTAACTGCGTATGTCTGTCTGTTTGCCTGTATCTTTACGCAACTAAATTGGATGCAATTGTGTGCAAAGATTGTTAGAAAGCCGCGTAAAAACATAGGGTAGTTCCCGTAAATCCTACGGGCATGGGAGATTTATGCGGGTGAAACTGCGGGGCATAGCTAGTACAAGAATAATTTAGAAACATTATAAACACTGTACTTTAACGTTAACTTATAGTGTTAGATTGTTGAAAAATACTAGCTAAAGTCCATTCTATTAAGTGTCTTTACTGTTACTTCCTCTGTTATGTTTGTAATTTTATGTAAATTGAATTTTGTCCCAATAAATGTATTTTCTTTCTTCACATCTTGGTACGTTATAAGTTACTAGCTGCGCCCCAGGACTTCGCTCCCGTGGGTATATCGGGATGATATAATATAGCCTATAGCCTTCCTCAATAAATAGGCTATCTAACACTAAAAAGTTTTTCAAATCGGACCAGTAGTTCCAGAGATTAGCGCCTCCAAACAAACAAACTCTTCAGCTTAATAATATTAGTATAGATATAGTTTATATATACAATGTTACTTCTAAACTTTTACTTCTTTTCTTTTAATAAATATATGTTAAAAAAATAACATAACCGATATTTATTTCATAAGTAGAATAAAGGATTCATTTCCATTATTTTCAGGTTCCGAGTCTCCTGTTACAAAGTGCAGAACAACTCTTGGTTCAGGAATTTGATTTTGGTTTGTATTCTCGCGTCGTCTCTCATGTTGGCGATGGAAGATCCAGTTGAAGGGAAGTCTACTGAAGCTAAACGTGAGGTCAGTTAGTTGTACAAATGTTACTATGCAATAACAGAAATGTTTGACTCTTTTTATCTGGTTAGAACTTTGTATTGTATCGTAAAGATCTCAAATATGTATTTATTTATTTATTTTTAACCGTACAGCATTATAACAAATAGAAATCCTTATTATCTAAATACAATAATAAGAGCCAATTAAGGCTACTAGACAAAGTTAAATAACTTTTGAATTCAATATTTTAAAAAATGACAATGATAGAAGTTAATTAGGGCATAAAGAATATCCGTTTCTTATAATAAATATGTAGATTTAATTAGATTTACTTCAGTTAGTTACAATATTTTAAATAATTAGTATATTTAAAGCAATTAGCTTTATCAAATATTTATTGAAAACTAGCTTTCCGCCCGCGGCTTCGCTCGCGTGGACCCGGCAATTCCAATTTTTCTCGCCGTAAAAACCATGCTTGAACTTCAACTAACATTAAAAAAAAAGAATTGTTGAAATTGGACCACTCGTTGTTGAGTTATGCGCTTACCAACACATTTTGCGATTCATTTTTATATATAAGATATAGAAGTTAATTAGGACATAGATAATATCTGTTTCCAGAAATATGTAGATTACTTCAGATTTACCTAAATTTGGTATGATTTAAGCAAAATACCTTTATCAAATGTTTATTGAAAATACTTTTACGTTTTTAATTTTGTTCTTCACATTTCAGATCCTCCGCAAAATCGACTACTTCTTCACCACCGTGTTCACCATCGAGCTGGTCCTCAAGCTCATCACATACGGTTTCATCTTGCACAAGGACGCGTTCTGTCGTTCCGCGTTCAATTTGCTCGACTTGTTGGTTGTTATCGTATCGCTGGTGTCTTTGACTGGGTGAGTTTATATTTTTAAGTCAATAAAACTTGTTATAAATTAATTTTTTGAAGACATTTCTTTGTCAGTCAGTTTATGTCTTGTGGATTCTCTTGGTTAGATCTCGTTCAATAACAGAGCTTTTTCCACATTGTTTTATAAATCAACATGCCATATCAATTGTATTAATTAACTCATCACTTACCATAGCTAGAGTTCTATTAATTTACAGGACATTCAGTGCATTAGGTATATGTAAAAACAAATAAAAAAATAAATCATATTACAAAGTCTCGCCGGTCTTTTTCATAATTTTTTACGTGTTTAGGCAGGGGTTCTGAATGTCCTATAAACGAATAAAACGCTAGCTATATATCACCATATATAAGCACTTAATTACGACATAAATTTTCGCAAAATATTTATGATATTGATATAATTTCGTCCTTTTCAGATCAAATAACGTGTCATTCATAAAAATCCTGCGAGTATTCAGAGTGCTAAGACCTCTCCGTGCCATAAACCGAGCCAAAGGTTTGAAGGTCAGTACGCTTTACAATTTCAAACCCTATCATTTACAACATAAAGTCCAGTTTAGTAAAATGTATTTTTTATAATATTTCTAGCACGTAGTTCAGTGCGTTATCGTTGCTATTAAAACGATCGGCAACATTTTGTTGGTGACAAACCTCCTTCAGTTCATGTTCGCGGTAATGGGAGTGCAAATGTTCAAGGTAGAGGAATTTTTTTGCATTTATTTTGAGTTTTTTTTCAACGACACCTTTGGGTACATTTTACGTAGTAAGTATAGCACTCGCTGTTTTTCGCACGTTTCCTGATTAGACTTCTTTATCTTTGGAATTAATGCTTCTAGTGTCAGACTATTTAGAGACTTTGTTCTTAGTTAGAGTTTTCGATTCCTAGTCTGATATAATCTGGTTTCGTTTGTGTGTGAGGCTTTATCCCTTCCGAATTACTAACCTTTGCTTTGTCCGTGGGTCCAAAAATTCGCTTTAGGTTCATGCGTTTCCTTTTAACTTTTTCCACAAAACCCAAAGGTGTTGTGCGCTACTTGTAAATGTTTGTGATTTTTTGGACTCAAAATGAGCTTTTTTGTGTTTTTTTGCACCCCTACCTGGACATTTCCGCTCGAGAAGTAGGAATAAGGTACTTGGTTTCATGATTTTTTGAGTTTGTACACGTCAGATCAGGACACTGGCATTTTTTGAGAAATTAAAAACCAAGGACTAATGTCATGTAAAATATTTTGTTTTGTTGAAATAACAGTTTTTTTTTTTATTTTTCTTACACAAATGTTCGCGACATCGTCACGTTTTTGGATGAATGGAAAATTATTTTTTGGTAACGTAATTGTGGAATTAACAAATGTAACGTTCGTTCATGTGACAGTATGTGGTCAAGTGTGTGTTTGCTTCAATAAAATCGATCGGGAACATTCTGGTGATCAATCATGTGTTGCAATTTATGTTCGCTGTTGTTGGCATTCAGTTGTTTAAGGTACTGCTTTGATTGATATTCTGTCCGAAAGCATATGGTATTTTAATAAAACATACGTGAAATAACACAAACAATTTTAATAGTCACCTTCTGGGTGTTAAGATAAGTACCAAAAATAGACATAATGACTAAGAAATACTTAAATCTTCAGACATTCATAACAGACAAGATATTATATTGGATAACAACATACTATTTAACTTCGTATCATATCCTTCTGGTCAGAATAATCGCGTCCTAACATTTAATCGTGTGTGCCTTTACGATATATATTTGAATTTCGCTGTGTTTATATTATTTAGAAATTTATCAAGTATTAATTATTTTGAGTTTCTTTCAGGGAAAATTCTATACCTGCTCAGATATTACCAAAGTCAATTCTGATGAATGTCAGTAAGTATCACAAAATAATATTTTTAAAGTATGAAGGGTATTTTAAATCAAAATTTAGCTAACATTGATCATCATAATTTCATCAATTTAATCATCAGCTAGTAATTTAAAACTTAATCAACATCATTACTAGTGATATCGTAAAGATGAGTACTTTAAAAGGATTTTGTTTTTATGAATTTGTCATTCAGTTTTAAAACGTTTATTAATGAACTTATCGCAACTTTTAAATTATCCAAATACAGATTGGCTTCATTGTATACAAAAAAATATACGAGAAAGAGGGTTAAATGTACTTTACTTGAAAGATTTTATTGTGACTCCTTGTAGAAATGCATTTTAAGTATTCAATTAAATACTTTTTTCATTATTTCCATTATTTTTAGTCTACCTAATTTAATTATAGCCAGTTTTGAAAGTTCTATACTGCTTGATGATGAATTTTCTAAAACGGTTGTAATTAAATAAAGTTTATTAATAATAGTGGAAATACTGTAAAAGGTCTTTAATTTGTTCAAATATACTTCTTAATTTCATTTAAAATATTTAACATGTGCTTTTTAGAGGAGCATATCTGGTATATAAGAATGGCAAGCCAACCATTGAAGACAGGGTGTGGATGAAAAATAAGTTTAATTTCGACAACGTGTTAAACGGAATGTTGACTTTATTTACCGTGTCTACGTTTGAAGGGTGGCCAGGGTAAGTAAAATTATCAAAGTATACGATTTCCACATTACTTCGAAAGCATTATAAGAATATAATATTATATCTTGAATGAACTGGTAATCGTAACATTGAAAGAAATAACTAAAAAGCTATACTTTTTATGAAATACTGTATACCTTGAAAACAAGTTTACAATTAGAATTAAAAATTGACTATATTTTTAATATTTTTGATTCTAATTGTATAATAAAAATGTTTAATTTCCAAATTGGCCTCTGTTGAGGCGCTTTTAGAACGTCATTTAAATTTGCATAATAAATTTAAATATATATTTATTTTTATTTACCATCGATTCGAATATATATAATATATATATAGGAAAACAAACAGAAATTTAATTTATAAAAACCTTTATTATAGCTTACTATCCACGTCAATGGATTCAAACGAAGAGAATCATGGACCAATAGAAAATTCACGGCCGTTGGTTGCGTTTTTCTACATAAGTTATATTATTGTGATAGCATTTTTTATGGTAAGTCATTCTTTAGAATAGAATAGAATAGAAAATATTTTTATTCATATAAACATTTTACAAAGTACTTATGAATAGTCATTTTTTAAGTTACCACGATTTTAAATGAATTATGACTTTATCGGATCAAAACTTGTGCTAATTTTTATGTTGTTTCATTCCAGGTTAATATATTCGTAGGTTTTGTCATAGTAACATTCCAGAAAGAGGGAGAGCAAGAATTTAAAGATTGTGAATTAGATAAAAATCAAAGAAATTGTATTGAGTTTGCTTTGAAAGCGAAACCGATAAGAAGGTAGGGAATAATTATAACTATATTATATGCTTTTGGTCTTGGTACAGGACCCTGTGGTACACTTTAGCTTATTCTTCACAAAACGTTTGATCTATCAAAATAATATGTTACTAAATTATTCAGACATAATATAATTGTCATCGTAAATGTATCTATTTATGAACAATATTTATTTAATGCAGTTTTAAATTATACTTCATTTAACATCGTTTATGATATTCCGTGTCAAATGCATTTAGTAGTACAAAAGCATTTGATTTGAGCAAAGTTTTTGAAATTTTTTTAGGTGTTGACTTTTGCCCTAAATCTTTTATATTTTAGGTATATTCCAAAACATCGGATACAATATAAAACGTGGTGGTTCGTGACATCACAACGATTTGAATATGTGATATTTTTCTTCATTGTTCTTAATACAGTTGCACTTATGATGAAATATCATGACGCAAAACCGCTCTATAAAAAGGTAAGAAAAAAGATATTTATATGGGAAAAGGACGATATTTCGTTACTTATAATTATTAAGGTTAACATTAATAAGATTTATTTAGTTACTAATAATTAACAATTAATAATTTTCTTAGGTAAAAAAAATGAAATAAGTTTAGTTTCTTTTTATATTTGCAGGCGTTGGATTACTTGAATATGGTTTTAACAACGGTATTCATGTTGGAATTCGTATTCAAGTTGGCAGCATTTCGATTTAAGGTAACTAATTTTTTAATAATTATAAATTTTCTTTCTAAATGTAAATTAATAATTATATAGTAATTATCGAGTATCGTAACATTAAAAGTAATATTATTTTACAGAACTATTTCGGAGATGCGTGGAACACAACAGACTTTATTTTAGTTGTAGGAAGTATAATAGATATTGTTGTGACACAAGTCAATGAAAATAAACTGCCAGCTGTGGTAAGTGTATTTAATAATAATGTTATAATTAATAAAACAATGATTTTATGAATTAATAAGAAATAAAGTTAATGGTATTTCAAATTTATTTTCAGCTTGTTTCACCAATGGAAATCAAAGAGGTAATAAACTTGATTTATTCATTCGTCTAGTTTTAGTAATAAAATAATTTAATATATAATAACGTGTTAGTAATGGATAATAAGATAAACTCGACTCTTTTTTACAGCTCGATACAGCTAGCGAAAATAAAGAGGTAAGTGATAAAAAATATTTGTTGATCAAACTCTATAATAAACTTATTCAGTGACTATAATTATTACTATGTTATTACAAAAAAGTTTTTAATTATTATCTTATCCTATTTATTTATTATATTTAACATGTTTTTTACCAATACTTTGATGTAATAAAGCCGATATATTCTAAGTGTTGCGCATCTTTTCCAGGGAACCCTCCTCAAATACATCATATTCTTTCGACTATTTCGAGCAATGCGACTGATAAAGCTGTTATCTAGAGGCGAGCGAATCCGAACCCTGCTGTGGACGTTCATAAAGTCCTTCCAAGCGCTGCCCTATGTCGCTTTACTGATCGTACTGCTGTTCTTCATTTATGCTGTCGTGGGGATGCAGGTAAAATGAAAATTATTAATGAATATAATATTAAAATAAATCAATTATAATAATTGATGAATATATATATTTTAACAAATCAAAAACTGATGAATATATTTCTAAATAAAGGTGTAAGTAATTCTTTATGTCTTTTTACGATCTCGCTGAAGTGGATCGAAACAATTATTAGCTTTTATATGTTTGGTAAAATCGATCGATCGGTTCGATTATTGGATTTTTACCTTCGTTCGATCTTAACAAAGCTTCTTCTTTATCTTTGCCTGATCCCATTATTTGGGGTCGGTTTTTCTCGTTTTTATGCGCCTGTCCTGGGTTGTCTGTGTGTTCAATCGATCTTAACAAAGCAATTTAAAATATCTTTTTCGTTTTAGCTCTTCGGCAAAATAGCGTTGGACGATGATATTATAACAAGAAATAACAATTTCCAAACGTTTGGTGGCGCTCTCATGGTGCTGTTTAGATCAGCTACAGGTAAAATTATGTTCAATTCAAGTGTAGATTTTCAGTAAAAACTGTATTTAGATTAATTTAGCCAAGTATCCGTAAACCAGAAAATAAAATTGCGTATTTTCTTTGAAACGTTGAAATTCAAATTTCAAATTCAAAACGGTAATTTTTTCAAATTGGCTTTTTTTAAAACTCTTTCGAAACGTTCTAGATTATTTTACAACGTTTTCATAATTGGTCCCGTATTTTTTGTTGCTGAGAGCTAAATATATTGAAAAACTATGTAACAGGGGTTAAAAATTTATCATATATTTGCTCCTATATACTAGTGGAAGTAATGTCAAATTTAATTATCCTTTGACCAAAATTTTTAGTCTTATAAGTATAAACTTATTTATCAACAAGACAATTCTCTTTAATATGAAGCGTTACCTAAATTTCTTGAAACTTTTCCAAAATCTCAGGAGAAGCATGGCAGGACATAATGATGGCGCTCTCCCCCAACGACGACGAGCACCCCGGCGTGCCGGTCGCGTGCTTCGTACCGGACGGCGTGAACTCCACCATGTCTGATGAGGGCTGCGGCACCAGGCTCTCCTTCCCCTACTTTATATCCTTCTCCCTGCTGTGTACATTCTTGGTGAGTTTAGATTTTGGATTTTGATTACTCTCTTCTGTGTACATTCTTGGTGAGTTTAGATTTTGGATTTTGATTACTCTCTTCTGTGTACATTCTTGGTGAGTTTAGATTTTGGATTTTGATTACTCTCTTCTGTGTACGTTCTTGGTGAGTTTAAATTTTATTACGAACGGCTCTCTGCCAATAACAATAAGACAGTGATAATTCCACCATGTCTAATACGTTCTTCAAGAGTTTGGTTTTTGCTAATTGTCGGCCGTTTTCAATAATGTACCGAAGATTATTGTTAGATTGTTATCTCAGATTATGTGACGTTAGATAGACATAAGTCATAGCAAAGGCCCGTCGATAGGATATTGAAATCAAAAATGCAAATAGATAGATAGATAAGCAAAACAAGTGATAGATAGAATATTGAAAACGGCAATTATGTTTTTATGCAAAAAAGCAAATTTGGGTAAAATATCATATTCTTAATTTTTGTCAGATTATCAACTTGTTCGTGGCAGTTATTATGGATAACTTCGATTATCTGACAAGGGATTGGTCCATTTTGGGGCCGCATCATCTGGATGAGTTTGTAAGGTATATTAATCAGATTTTTCACAAAGAGCCTACTATATTACATTTTCTCTACGTTAATCCACATGCATGGCAACAAAGTTTAATTTCACTCCGTTTTAACTTCGAACTCAACCATTTTTATTATAACATCAGATTTCTTTGTTCCTTTCAGTTCTAATTTCACACAACCTTCACCTTTTTTTCAGGTTATGGAGTGAGTATGACCCAGACGCGAAAGGGCGTATCAAACATTTAGACGTGGTAACATTATTGAGGAAAATCAGTCCTCCGTTAGGTAAGAAATAAACTGTTCCCACTGGTATGAATATATCAAAAACTACGCATTTTCGCGGAACATAAATGTGGCTTATTTTATAGTATTTTAAGCCCTCTATCGCACCCTGTAAAGTATACGTCGAGTTATCAATAACCCTGTTAAATTTCTAAAATTTTTGCAAATATTTAAATTATATGCTTTTTATAACTGGACTTTTTATAACTTGATGGATTTTAGAGTTTTTGTTTTTCAATATATACGTAGAGTCAATGTGTATTATTATCCTACCAGGGTTTGGCAAGCTGTGTCCGCACCGTACGGCTTGCAAGCGCCTCGTTTCTATGAACATGCCACTGAACTCTGACGGTACAGTCAACTTTAACGCCACTCTCTTCGCTGTCGTGAGAACACAGTTACAAATAAAAACCACTGGTAAGTGTTGTCTTAATAGATAAAAGTATGAAATAATATCTGATAATAAAGAAGAGTGTAATGTGGAAAAAGTGGAGGAAATATTTAAATAACTTACATCCGGCAAAACAATAGAATTTATAAAGACAAATTTCATTAAGGAAAATTAAGCTTTAGATTGAGATGATGATTCATCACTCATATATGATTTTTGTGATTTTATTAATAAATCAGTGTCTATCGAGCAGTCTGTAGTTTCACTTGTTTCTACCAAACACGGAAACCTTTCCTCACATTACAAGACTATATTTCTCATCACAGATGGACATAAGACCATTAAGATATTAAGCACAAATTGTCCTATAAATAAATCGCCTGACATAATCTAATCACCTAAATCTATTTTTAATTATGATAATGAAAATTACGACCAAGTGGGTAAACTTATATTGTTAAAACAGGTATTATAGACGAATGCAACACGGAATTACGTGCGATCATCAAAAAGGTATGGAAGAGAACGTCTCCCAAGCTGTTGGATCAAGTGGTGCCTCCACCGGGAGACCCCAATGAAATCACCGTGGGAAAGTTTTATGCTACGTTCTTGATACAAGATTACTTTAGACGGTGAGTTAATATATTAAATTAATTTTTGATAAAAATTTGTCGTATCCTCATTTTAAAATGTATTAGAAAATGTTTGATAAATATGCTGTGTCTTTAAAAATGAAAGAATTGACTTCCAACAAATTGTTTAATAATTGTATATATTTAGTTGATTTTATTTGGATTGTAGGTTTTACGTTCCACTTATATTTTAAATGTTTTTTTTAGGTATAATCTTTTTTTGAAAGTTATCTATATTTTCAGTTATTGTTGCAAGATGTTTTTGCCTAGGGAAAATTTAATCTTAATTATTTTTAATTTATATGAAATATGTTTTAATTTTATAATCCAGTGATTTGTTTCCGACTAATGTCATATTGCAAGAACTCATAAAGAAAGAAAAGGGTATTTTGCAGTTGCAATATTATTTTATTAAGATATAAAGCATTAAAACGATGTGCTTATTGATGTTACAATAATTGTATGTCACGAAATACTGCACTGGCATGACGTATAAATATAAATGCACAGTAGATAGCGTAGAATTGATATAAATAAACCTAATTTAATTATGTGATTTATAATAATTAATGACAGACTCTTTATTCTATGATTGGAATTATTGCAATAGCGATGTTAAAACTGTAAGAGAAGTTTATTTCGTAAGTTATGGACATTAAATTTTTATTTTTAAAATAGATATTTATAAAACTAAAAAAATGTTATTATTATAGCCGTTTCAAATTCGACAAATGATTCTAAAACTGTCATTGATTGTTAATATAATAAGATAAATTCGTATGAAACTGTCAATACTAATATTATAATATTCTATTTTATAGGAACCATGCGTAAGTCTATTCAAATTTTAAGCAACCAACGCAATTTTCGCTGTAATTTTGCTTTGTCCCGGGCGTTCAGACGATTCCCGAGGACGTTGCTTAAAGATTTACAATTTTTTAGAGTTTTGGATATTCAAATCAAATCAAACAATCATATGTAAATTTATTTTAAGAATAATATTTCGATAACTAGGATTAGATGAATTTAGTTCGAATAAACGAATCAAATTCTTCAAGAATTTTAAATTGATTGGTGATGATTGTTTGATTTCTTAAGTTTTTTCAGATTCCTTATATTCCAATTTTACTTGACCAACTCGGTGCATGATTTTAAGTCCATTAATTCCAAAGCATGTTTTCTCCGCGCATAACTTTTTTCTTTTATCACATTCGCTTTGACAATTTGCACTTTTCATTTTGCTGGCCCCGTTTTAGTGTGGTTTCGATGTTTTTGAAGGTTTGCATGAGAAATCCACATGTTATCACAACTGGCTTGGCTAACATTTTTAAATTATTTACGTCGAGAAGACATGTTTTCGGAAATAATATTTATTCTATTTTGATGAAATTGCACCTTGTGTTTGCAAGAAAAGCTCTATTGATTTCTGAACACTTATTTTTCAAAAAGGAGAAAGAAGTTATTAACTTTGATAATTTCAATTCCAAATCATATAATCAAAAAATTCAAAGTGACATGCCTTGCAAGAGTGATTTTGCACCTAATAGATCTTTCCACGGAATTCCATCAAATCTTTATGACTAACGTTCTTATGAAATTAACAGATTCAGGAAACGCAAGGAACTGGCCGCAGCCCAAAACAACCAGATGACGTTACAAGCTGGGTTGAGGAAGCTACATGAAGCTGGACCGGAACTGAAGAGAGCCATATCGGGTAACCTGGATGAAGTGGTCGGGGAGACTGTGGAGCCTATGCATAGGGTAAGATCTTTTTTAAAGATTAGATTTTCTTAATATTGACCTAATCTTTCGTGTCGAAATTTGAACTAGTATATTTTTAAATGCTTGCATATCGGAAGTCAAAAGATGATTTTAAAATGTTGTTGTTAATTGTTCATAGTACATGAATTTCTCATTTGAATTTTTTTTATGGCAGAGCAGGCAATTTTCTTGCAAAATTCATTCGCAATCGTTATAATTATGAATGTTCTATCCTGTCCAAATGTATTTCCTATCAAAATAAAACGACTCTTTTTACTTAGGGTCAGTACAATATCCTACTAGGTGTAAGTCTAAAGAACATCTATAATAAACGTGGCGTTGATTATTTAACCGCTCGTTATTTGTTTATGAAAACCATTCGTATCTTTTGTACTATGACGTATCTTCCCTTTATCTACTTGGCCTTCATCTACAATCCTTATATTTGAGGAGAAACAAAGTACCCAAACAAAGTATTTCATATAATAACTAGTTTTTTTTTCTTTAGCGTAACCACACCTTATTTGGTGCCGTTTGGACCAGTATTAAGAAAGGTCGTGGTAGCTTCTACGCACCACGAAAGCCGCCAAAAACATCTATGGTTAAATCTAAATCAGCTAATGGTAAGCGACTTCTTTTTGTTTTTTACACTGCGTTTTAAATTGACTCAAAAATGAAATCAAATTAAGACCTGCAACTATATTTTAAATGTTACCACTTCAGGGAGTCGTAATTTATTCATTTTCTCAAAATTAATTTTGACGATTACAACATATTCACTAAATACATTGTTAGATTATTGGAACGTAAACAATATAAGATGAAGTAATGTTGATATAAAAATATGCAACACCAATTCCTTATTAGAGACTGTGTGTGTATGTGTTTAACACCTTGATATAAACAGTACAGACCAAGATCAAGGCGTTTTTATATTGAACTTAAGTTGTTACACTAAAACGCTGACCAGTGAATTTCAACATGAACAGGAAACCTAGGATCAGTTAGGAAACCTAGGATTCAAAGTAGCCTATGTATTGTTCTGAATCCTACCCTATATGAATATCAATATTAATGATAATCGCTTCAGTAGTTTTTGCGTAAGAAGTAACAAACATACATTTACTCTCACAATATTAGGCTTTAATAATTTACCTTCAAAATCAATTTTAAGACATTGACATCGGATTGATTTGCGAGGTATATTTTAGGTGACAAAGGACTGACTTTAGGTATGATGATGCAGAGGGAACTCGGCATGGATGGGAAAATACCAGAGGAAGAGAAGTAAGTTGCTGTTTACGAACTTTATTTTTTTATTGAAGTAATTGTTACCCAATATAATATGACAAGTTTGTGCAATATCTATCATCTTTTGCTAGATTTGGCTAAAATCTCATATTTAAAAGAAAACTACCGTAATAGTATAAAATAAGTTTAAAAGTTTTTACTTTGATAGTATCTGCAACTCAGAAATATTATTATTTCGACTCACAGGAGGGATTTAAATAAATTTATATATTTCGATGTCTGAAAAACCTCCTACACAGATTAGAGAATATAAGGCAAATGGAGTGCGCGAAAGAATCGAAAAGTAAATACAAAATTTAAAAGCAAATACAAAAACGTTTGTCTAGTTTGGTGCAATATATCAAGAGGGCTTCGTATTCTTTTTTAAAAACGTATGTTCTACGTACGAGTAGTTAGCGTCACTCGAGTCTATGGCTCACTCCGTCTGCCTTTTATTATCTAATATGTGACCTCCTACAAGAATTTGGAAAATTAAAATAAAGTTATTACGATATTAAACCATTGATTTACAAAGCAGTAAATACGACGGAAACCACAGTGACAGCGACGAGGAAATAGCCATGCAACCTCTGCTTCATGGCAAGGACTCCGAAAGGATCTTCAGAGTTATAGAGTAAGTATAAAACTATCAATTGTATTTGTATTTATTTATTAAATAGTAACAAACCATTTGCCTTCGAATTTTTATTATAAGCAAGTAATTGATGTCTTATTTAATTTGAATTTGAATTCTATGTTTAATTTTTTTATTATTTATAAACTTTTTTATTTATTTTTTTTATTGTTTAATTTACTTTCATTTTATTATTTAATTTCTTTACACTTGAATTTATTTGTTTCATTTTCTGTATTAAAAAAAAATTATTTAATAGAGGGAGTAAAAATTATTTTTTAAAGATTTAATGTTATACTAGCATTTGAAACATACAATAAATAATGATGAATAATAAAGAATAATTCAAAATATACAATAAATATTGTAACAAGGCAATATCAATAGTTTATCATTACTTCTCAATAAAAAACTTAATTTTTACTCACCGAATAAGTAAATGTACATTTTTATTATGTGTCTATGTCGTCTCGTATACCGAATCATGGCACATTAAAATAATCTGCATGTTTTCAATCATTATACTAATGCCGATATAATAAAATTTGATGATAGCGCCATCTTGAGGTGATTCATAAAAATATATGATGGGCGCCATCTTGTTAATAAATGTCGAAATGTCTATAACAGTTCTAACGGATGGTTCAGAAAATAAACTACGTAAAGCTAAAAGACTTTGTAGATGTCACTGTATTCGCTAACAGAAGAAACGTATTGATGATTATAAAAATACTTTTTTGACCCTAAAACTTAATTATAAAATATTTCTTTGGGGAAAAGTTATTAACAAGGTAAAATAAAGGTTTTGCTATATTTAGCTGTTCATATCTGCAATAAATACGATTTTTGTATCTTTATTATATACAACTGGCATTAGTATAAAAAACTTCATATTTACAGAAAAACATCCAACGATTTAATGAAGAGTATGCGAAACAGCAGTAAGTCAATTTTAGTGTGTTTTGATAGTGCCATGTAGTGCTAAACAATTATTGTTTAAAAACTATTCAGTAGGTATTTGGCATGATGCATGCAAAGGTTTGTTTTTTAGAATAAATATAGGGTTTAATGGAAATTTATAATAGATTTATAGAAGAGATGTACTATTATTATACAGCCAGTGCTAAATGCACCTGTGTTTGGAATGTATAAATATCATTTTTTTTCAATAATCAATAATACTTTTAAGAGACGTGGAAAAACCATATGAAACTTTAGACTGACTCTTGTAGAGAGCGCTAGAAGAAGATAAAAACAATATTACTATAGGACTCTTTTTAACTATAGTATAAGAAAAAAAAACTTATTAATTATTTATAATAGTATGTTTAAATTTGTTGTTATATTATAATGTGTCATTTCACTTATTTGTTATTTACAATGTGTTATTTTTTTGTCAGATATTAAAATTAGTTCATTTACCTATTCTGCATGTGTAATTGATCTGACTGATGTAATTATGAGCATCTTTTTAACGCTTAATAATAAAGTGTATTTATTATTGCATTATTTTACTAACATTAAGAGACCTCAGTGTTATTAGATTTATTAAAATACTTTTATAATTAAGTACTTGTGGTGTATTATGTAGGTTTCTTGAAATATATTTTTATTTATTTAAACTTCTTTGTTGTACAAAATCTATGTATTACAATTTTCAAAAATTTTCTATAATGGCAGGCTTATTGCTCATAAGCAATTCCTTCCAGGCAACTTGGTAGGAATGAATATGTATCGACGATACGAACGTAACACAAAGGATATGAATAAAATTAATTTAACATAATTTTAAAATTGTAAATAAAAATTGTTTTAAAGATAGGTAGCGGGATATTCAAATTAGTTTATTTGCCAGTAAACTGTAAAACTAGTATTCATTTAAATCCAAATAAAATTAAGAAGAAAAAAGTTTCGTAAAGTCTTGCTATTCGAAAAACTCATTATTTTCTGAGAATGATATTTTTTAACTAAAACAAATTTGTTATCAGATCGTGACAATATGCCGATTCCGACAAACAACGTGCCTTATTGTGTAGACAAACCAGCGGAGAGTCTCATAGCCAGGGTAAGTGTGGGTGCATTATTCACCGAGCGAAGCGACATCTCAGAATCTAGATGGTGATTTTCTAATCGATGGACATATTCAAGGAGTGTGTTATGCGATACTTAATCCAATTATAAAAATATTGATAAATAAAATATATTGTGTTCAAAACGCTGGATCATTTCTAAAAATTGTATCTTGTGATGCTGTAAAAAAATTATCTATCATAATACTTAAACATTCTTAGAGGCGATGGATTATCCACACATTAGGAATAACCAATACCCCGGGGGAACATTATTTTCCTTTAATTTATGTGTCTTTTATATTTGCATACTTTCGAAATTGTATCATGAACTGTCATTGATTTGAATGCGTCCAAACATCACTGCATATTAAAAAAAAATAATTAACTCTCCCAACGTCTGTCTTCCCAGCACATTACAATCTGGTGAAATTTGAACTGTGCGTGAATAGGCATCTCTTACGTGAAAGTGATAGACTCTCTTAGATGAAAGTGATCCACCATGGACCCCGTTGACGCTTACCATCAGATGAAACTGTGGCCAAAAGATCACCTAATCAGCATAAAAAATTAAATCCAGGTTCTAACGGAGCAAGGGCTGGGCAAGTATTGTGATGCAGACTTCCTTCAGAGCACCTCACGCGAGATGCAGGAGGCGCTCGACCTCACGCAAGAGGAAATGGACACGTGAGGCTTATTACATTTGTACTAATATTAATAAGTACTATACTAATAAAATACTTTTGAAAGGATTTTAAACGCGGTTTATTATACTTTTTTTACATTATTGTAACTATTCATATTAGTCACCAGTTACCACGTTCGCTGTAAAGTGCTCGAAATGTCAGGTTAAAACAATCACAAGAAAATACTATTCATAATAACTCTTTGCCGAAATATAGAACCGACTTCCTGACACTAAAAAACGAAAGTAACTTTTTATCCTTGTTGAAATTCATACAAAGTCGGTGCAAAATCTTCAGAAATTTAAAATAGGTAAAGGATCTGAGTTTAATGGGTATATACAACAATAAACCTTAAACGCAGAGTTTTTTCTGTTGGTTTTCGATGAGCTCCTTGGATTTGATTTCTTGTTTGTTTGTTTGAATTAAAAAGGCTTCGAAACCACTGAATCAATTTGGATGGAACTTTGTACAGAGAATAATTTGTATCTCGAAAATTCTACGGGA
>LQNK01002018.1:55385-72088 GCA_001586405.1 Phoebis sennae
TAAAATCAGTCTCCGTTTCTTTATTCAAAACATTCCTGAACCGGTCTATGTGCGATTCTACTCTCGAAGTCTTTGCTGCGTCTCTGAAAACTCTGTCCATTATTCGTAGTACCGTCTATTTCTCTCTTTACATGCGGCTATTCTTTGTTTTCGTTTTTGTACTTCACAGGGATCTGGGGGTGGTGGTGGAGGGGGAGGAGGTGGTTGTGGTTGTTTTTGGCAAGGATGCGGCAGATCTGGATGGGCTGCTGTTGCATCCTCGATCGCATCACATCTCGCTGTGCCGGTCTTCTCTCTTTCTACAACGCACACCACTGGTTGGTCAGATACCGTGTACGGTGGGTTTTTGATCCTTTCTATGCAAATAGCAAGGCACGGCGGTGGCGGTTCTGGCTGTACTATCGGTTTGGGGGGACATATTTTTATCCCTGCTTTAATCTTCTGCCTGATGCGTTGGAGTTTACATGGATCCGGCGGCGGGGGTTCGGGGACGGGGTCGACGGTACATTTTTTTGTGAGCATGTTCTTGAGTTTACGGATCCATTTTAGAATTTTAATTTTTTGGCCGGTTGGAGACACCGAGCCAACGCCGTGACATGTGTCAAATTTTCTTATAAATATCTTCTTTTTTCTATTTTATTTTATTAGGTTTTTAAGCAAAGAGTTCCAGATTAGATAAAAATTAAACTTCAGAAAGATTGTTTTTTAATGAAATTATAGGCAATAGGTGGTTCACCTGATACTACTGTACTGTTGATCTGATTTATGCATAAGCAATGCTTGGCAGTTGCGTAATAACGCAAAGTATAATGACGAAATTTATAAATGAAAAGAAATCACATTTTCTGTATTGTTTTTATTTTTTTATAAATAAACAAATAACTATTGTACAACAATTATAAAAGTATACTGTGCTGAATATGGCTTGACATCCTTTTTGCAATTATAGACGCCTCTATTACGCATTTATTGGAATTGCAAACCCAGTGTCTACTTTTTGAGTAATTACTGCTTTTATTTAGTAAAATCCATCTCGACATTTCAGTACAATTAATTTTGACGTGTCAAAATGGAAATGTTGTTTTGCGAGACTTAAATTTCATCACATAGTTATTGTTCTTCTTTTTCATCTGTAAAATCATCTTCATCTTCATCCTGGAGTTCTTTTGGAGGATCTTCGATATTTTCCGTTGGTATACTATTTGCGGAACTTTTCTTACCGTATCGAAATATCGAACATATTTTATTCGCTACGGACTTGACCATACCACTATGCACTGGTGTTAATTCTTCTTGGGATAACTGTTTCGGCGGTGTTGGGGTTGGGATATGAGCTACTTTCGGTGGCGTAGGAGGGGCTGTAGGCACGTCGTATGCGGAGCTCCTATCGGGCTTAGGAAATGTCACAACGTCCATTAAATTTTCCATAGTAAAACAACTACTTAGCGAAGTAAGGGAATTCTTTACAGTTGTGTAGACTTGTTCAAATATTTGGGTCGCCGGTTCAAGCATTCCAGAGCTTGAACCAGCATCTTGAACTCTATTATCAGTCAACTCTGCTTTAACTTCATCATTACTTTCCAACGTACATTTGGATGGTGAACATTTTTTCTTCTTTGATCTTTTGCAGCAAGACTCGCCCGACTCCTGTGCATGGGTTTCTTCGTTGGATAATCCAAGATGTTTGCAGCTATTAGTCGCAGCTAAGCCTACAACTTCCCTCGTTTTGTTGTACATCTTGCATATGAAACTCCCCACAGTACCCTTCATATTGGACAGTGACGTACTAGTTGACTCGAGTTGTTGTTGAACAGCACTTTTCTTTATAGGACAATCTGGTGTGCCTCTTTCTCTGAGTCTATTGAACGGGTAAAATATAGTTTTATCAGTAGGATTTTTAGACGGTATATACCCGATAACAGTTTCACAATGACTTTGATCTCTTTTAATTGTTTTAACGGTATCCCGTACACACTTTGTTATGCACGATTTTAGTTTACATTCATTCGCTTCTTTCATAGTCTTGTCGCAAATATTTGGTTTCCTCTCGCATTCTGTCATTGGCGGGGGACATTTCGGCCGTTCAACACACGAAGGCTCGCTATTACAGCAACAACATGAATCAGTGTCTAAAGGCTCATCAGGGCACGCGGCACTCACAGAACAAGAAGCTTCCTCTTCACAGTTAGCATTATATCTTTTTCTATGACTTCTTTCTCTAGGACTCATAGCTTTTTCTTTGTCACCAGGACAAATTATTTTGCAAGATTTAGCATGGCAAATATTATCATCTGTGGCCAAACCTATGAATCCAACTTTAGCTTCGACCGTGCTTGAATATTTATTCGAGAATTTCTTAAGATAGGGTGCTAATACTTCTTGACAATAACTGTACCTTTCGGCTAGGATAACTTTCATTAATTCAGTAGAGTTATTTGGGTCTGAGGGTTTATTAGTGTTTGATTCTTTATCTATTTCACACCCCTTTATTGTCTTTCTACTTCGTTGTGACGAATTAGAAACTGTAGAATCACGTTCAACAATATCACTGGTTTGTGTAGGTTTATCAAATAACGTTGAAGACAGTATGCATTCCTCTAAATCTTCATATGCTATATTCTGTGGGAACATACTATTATTAAATTTACGTAGCGTTGATCATTTTTCCGGTTTTCTTACATGTTTATACAGAAATTTAATACTTTGAGATCCATTGTGATTTTGTCATTTTGACATGTATTGAATTTATTGACAGCTACTTTTTAATCATAATATGTATGTGAATGGAGTTCCAATTGAAAGCTTGTGACAATTAGAATATTTTTTGGAAGTTGCTTTAACTGTATTAAATTGGATATTCACATACTCTTTATGGATGGGGCGTTTGGTATATGCTGGTAAAGTAATTCTATAAAAATAAACGTGAAATAAACCAGTGTAGTATTACGCAATAAATTTTAAATAATGATTCTAATTATTGTATAATCTGATTAATGGAGTCCAATCGTCGCCTTATAAAGACGAAATCAAGTTCTGTAGTAATTGTGTGATAGGTATAAAGAAAAAACTGAATTATATAAACTCATATGCATTTATTTCGTACTGGTGCATTTTCCTTACAAATATACTTAGTACAAATTAACCAAAACTATTAATTTTAACTATTATTATTACGTGATCACTAAATCGATATGCTTCCAAGCAATATCAAGAGTACATAACATAAATAGGAAACAATATTTGTTAGAAGATGAGTAAATTATATTAAGATTTATACTTTCTTGGGCAACTGTGGAACATTAAGTACTTCAATTTTTATTTATAAGAATGTACATCTAATTTTATATAAACATCGTTGAATTTTGTTGGAATTGTAATAAAATATAACGGAAGACAATAATAATACAACAATAGACTTCTAACAAAATCTCAAAATAACTTATGAAAAATTTCTAAAATATTACGACATAAACATTGTTCATTAACACATTTATCATTATTTCAATTAATGAATATCATTATTTGGATTTTCTTTTAATTCAAATAATGATTGCATTTCAAATTTATGGAATTCATATAAAATTGCCCAAGAAAGTTGTCACAATATCTCTTTGGCGATAAATTATTGCTCTTTTACTGATCTAAAATACAATCGGTTTGCAAAAAAGACGATATCATAATATGTCTTTGGCGTAACTCTACACTGTATGCCTTACTTTTGAAAACAAACATATATCTTTAATAATAATATATACACCATGGTTTATAACGGAAATATTATCACTATAATTCATTATTATTTACAAATAATAATAATAAATGAAATGGACGGAAAACATTGAAAACAATTAAAGTAAATAAATATGTTGTATACAATTTAAACGTAACTAGAAACTAATGATTACAAAAAATAAAAAAGGGAACATAATCTCATTGTAATTTCAAGAAAAATCTACACTTACTTGACTCATATATTAATTTGTTCAGCTTATGTACTTATATATAACAATATAAAAATAAGTTAACTTATATAAACAGTTATGATAGATTACTTGTGCTAAGACAGCTAAATGAAATATTGGGGAAGATCTTTCCAGAAGCAATATTTATAACCCATTTTTTGCTAATGATTTTTAAATTTAAACATGTAATCAACAGTTTTGAAAATAAGTTATTTATTAAGCAAAACTTCCCTTTAAATCAACTAATTTCTCAATTGTTGAAAGACCAGGAGTATTTATATTTAAAAACCATTAGTGAAATAACGCATTATTTTACCTTCTTAAGAAAAAACACAAAATTATTTTAAAAATAATCCATTTAACTAATTTCATTCCGACTTCACCCCACTCAAAATTTCATTACTATGAGGTAAATGAAAATTAATGATAAATCATTAATGTATTTACACGGATAACTTTGGCTCTCTCGAAATTAAAATAATGAGTATAAACATTAAATCTAGACATTGAGAAAGCAAGATAGCTACTGACCGTGATAACTTCATTTATTAACACACAATAATTATTTAAGTTTCCCCTATTTGGGCATGGGGCAAATGTTAAACCCGTTCAACTTCCCAGTTTTTATTTAGGGGAAAATAGGTGATCAGCTTTCAATAATAGATATTTTTTCACATCTCATCGAACCCAGGACTCCTTGGTTACACTCACTCGCTAATCACTGAACCAACGAGTATGATATTAAAGTCTAAGAAGACACACAACGACCATTTTGGAAAGGGTCTATTATGAACAAGTTAATGTTTATTTTTGTGTTAATAAATGAAATTGTTCCATCGATAAAAATACAAAGTATAAATTATACGTAATATAATGAATACACAAAACGAAAATAATTGTACATTGTCTATAATAATGAGTAAAGGAATGGGTAGAACTAACACATAACTTTAGTGTCCATATCACTTGGTTTCGTTGTGCCTCGCCGGCTATTGCTCGCACGGCGTGCGTTGATATCTGGAATTAATTAAATCATTAATAATTGGAATAATGATATTGTATTAATCGATTTATGAAAAAGCAATGTAAAAAAATTACTATCTGCGTAGTTTGCAATTTGGGTCATTTTTTGCAAATGCATGAATTTGAGTCCGATTTTTGCTCATAATTAATATTTATCGAAATGTGTAGGTATACTAAATGTTATATTTTTTCATTTTCTATTAATGTCTATTTATCTTAAGAAATAGAAAATAATAATTAATTCCTGGTTATAAATTATGATTTTTTTCATCTTTCCATGAACTTTAAATTTACAATAAATGAAATGTAAGATAACGATAATTAAAAAATAATAACTTTATTTTTTTACAAACTGAACGATAAATCGCTGTTAAGTGACTTTTAAAGTCATCAAAACATCGATTCACATCACAAGAAAATCCAAGCAATTATTCACGGATCCAAAATCTAGCCCATTGAATTTGGACCCCAAACTTTAAAACTGATAGTAGAATCACTTAAATCTAATGCTATAAGTTACTAGCGTCTCCCGGGACCTCAGCCCTTTGTTGAGGTCCTTTGGGAGGGATAAGGGTACATCGACAAATGTGCGAAGGAATTGTTTTTTGCTTTGATGCCGTTTTATTGATGCTTTCGGAATTTTAGATTGGAATTAGTTTAAATGGCTACTTTGGTGAGTTACGATGTACATTTAAAAATGTCTTATGCGGAGACATATTGGTACTATCTAGTAGGTAGGCCATAGTGTATACAAAATATAAAAATTAAAATTAAAAAATAATCTAGAAACTTTGCACATTTATTTTTTACTAGTATTAAAAGATAGTACGTAAAATTTGATATTTGATACTGCTTTTATGCATTATTTTAAAAAAAGTTCATAAATTACTTTCAAAACGCGATACACCCAAAAATCAAAGTATTCTAATACCAATGCGTTGGTTCAATTTAGGACTTCTATTGCACGTTATCGTCAAGTCACACCCATAATTCCACGTCAGGTGCGCGAAAAAAATACCAATTAACCGATAAATTTCCACCGTTAACGATCAGGAAAACCGCGGGCGCCAACACATCTCCCTGGAGCACACCTCGATACCTGACGGCCGGTGATAAAACGCGCAGATTTATTTCGGCCACAGCGCCATTTGTATTGTTGAATGTATGGCGTTTAGCTCGCAGGCTCTTGGTTAGCCGCGCCTAATGAGACGATTTACATCTTTAAGTACGAGCAACCTTTTGGAACGTTTAATGTACGCTTAAGATAACATTGTTACAATTTCATGTGTTGTAATTTAATGGGATACTAGAAATAGTCGAAGGGATTTCTATAATAAGATTCAAGTAATATGTACAATCCAACCGAAATAGCCATTCATATTAGGAGTTCGATTAATGTAAGCGATTGTTATTATGTATGTTCAATAAAGTACATTGGAAATGCTTCATTGTAATGAAGTTTAACATGATTTGACATGTCAAAAATCATGTTAAACTTCATGCTTATTCATATACTCAATTCATATACTCCATGGATTATGAGTATATGAATTGATCATGATTGATAATAAGCACGTAACCGTACAGATGATTTGAGTATGAGGGCTTAAAGATTTTATTTTTATATCTTGTTTTATTTAACTTTCATTACCTCTTTACGCTTTATCTTCTCAATAAACGTATTTTCTTTCTTTCTTTCTTTCTTTTAATCAATCTTTTTCATATATTACATACATATAGTTGATAATATGGAGAATATAAGCTTTTATCGTGAATAAACGTTCTTTTTTCGAGAGCAATTGACGCGGACGAAGTCACGGGTAAATTAATTAACGGCACGGGCAAACTAACTTACCACTTGGACAGCAGGCCCGTGGAATGTGAGTAAGGCCCTCCGTAGGGGGAGTACTGTGAGTAGGGGGCGGCATACGCGTACTCGCTGGCTAGAGTGGCTGTACCTGAAATATGAAGAGAAATAATTAGGACCTTTACGAACGTCTGTCATCTTATAAAACATACTTTGCTAAGAAATTTATACAATATTATTGCGAATTTGTTTTTATTGATGCTAAGCAATAAAATAAAGTATTTAAGATAATTATTTAATTATGATAAAGGAAATTTGCTAAAATAAACTTTTGGGAATGGTGTCGAAGTTTAAAGATTTTTAGAACTATAAACATTTAAATCGATATTTTAAGGTTTAATGTATATAAGGACATTAATCACAGTTAAAAAGATATAAATACAAAAGTAAATGACAACAAAAACCCTGCCTATCTTAAAAATCGTGTATTCGATGCGAAAATTAAATAACACGCCAAACGTTAAAGAACGACCCTCAAACCAAAAAACAGCATTTACGATTCACAAAAACAATGAAAGAATTAGGAGCGACAACAGAAATCACAAAAAAGTGACTCTAGACTCGAGCACTACTCAAGCACTCAAAGGAAATCCAATTTCCCTTCCCCCCTCTTTAAAAGGACGATGGTTTTGAAGATTATACGATTTTAGAACGTGTTGCTCGGAGATAAGGTAGAATTTTAAATGGGATGGGACTTTGGTCTTTAATCTACCGCAATCTGCTTAGCGGGTGGGGGTGTTTAATGGGTCGTTCGGGTATATGCAAATAATTTTCAAGGGGGCTTTGTCTGCCAAGTAACCAAGCGGGACATTTTGACTTCAAAGCGCTGTAAATATTATATTTTGGGCGTGGTCCGGATAATTGGATGATGTGGTTGCTCTTTGTGGATTAATTGGTGTGTGGTTGTTTATTAGTGGTGAGTGGAAAGGGTTTTTAAAATTTAAGGGTGGACGGTATCCTGAAAGGGATGTATAGGTATTTTTGTAAATCTGATGTACTCAGAAGGATGTGAAAAAACGCAAATGCATTTTTTATTTCTTAAATGTGAGACCTATTTGGAATATCTATATTTTTTGGTTTTTAGTTTTTTTTTTTAATGACTTAATCAATATTCTGAGAAAATCATTATGAAATATTGGACAATTTCTAGAACTGTTTTATAAGGCATTATGTACGTTATAATATAGGTACAAAAATGCAATCGTTTGCAAATGTTTCAGATCTGATTTTGCTTCAAGTGAACTTACTAGGAACACACAATACGCTTTGAAATATGCTTAATATTTTTAAAGGATAAAATAATACGAGTTTTGAGTATGATGCAGCAGTATCTGTGCTCTAATTCTGACAAGTTTCATTTCAATTTTAATAAATTCTTTGCAAAGAAAGTTAAGTGCGTCCACTGATCCGAATCGCACATTTTACACAGAATGCATCGGTCAATATCTGGACCTCTGGACGCTTAGCTTAATGCCTTAAATACCTCTTATTTAGTCCCCAACTAAGCAAAGCTTGTACAAAGTAAACTAGATAGCTCATAGACATATTTAAAACAAAAACAACTGATGTGTTCTAACACCGCCAACTTCCAGACTCAGGTTTGTTACTAAGATTTCTTTGTCCCAATAACATTTTTTTTCCGGGATTCGAACCCAGGACCCCTCGATCAAAGATGCAACCACTAGACTAGCGAGGCAGTATAATAAATCCCTATGAACAAGACATTCGATTTGTAAGATTTCTCAGAAAAATCCCAATAACCTTTTTTTAGTTCCAACCGGGATTCGAACCTGAGACCCCTCGATCAAAGATGCAACCACTAGACGAGGCAGTATAATAAATCCCTATAAAAGATGCAATTTGTTAGTCACTTACCATCATAATGCGCTTACGCGGCAGTATAGTAATCCCTATGAAAGGGTCAATTTGTTAGTCACTTACCATCATAATGCGCGTACGCGGCAGTATAGTAATCCCTATGAAAGGGTCAATTTGTTAGTCACTCACCATCATAATGCGCGTATGGTGGGTAGGGCGGCGCGGGCGGCTGCAGCACGACCAACGCAGCTGCGTCGGGGCTGCCCGCGGCTGAGGGGGGCTCCCCGGGACCCGCTGTGGACCCCGTTGAGTCGTTTGTTGCCGCTAAAAATTCATTATTGTTTTTAACACTCTATTTATGAAAGAAGTAAGAAAATATATTTTTTGTTGGAACATAAAATTTAAATGTAGGGGATGTTTGTTGCCGCTAAAAATATTTATTATTTTTAACACTGTATTTATGGACGAAGAAAGAAAGAAAAAATAATTTTATTTAGAACACAAAATTAAAATGTAAGTAATTAACAACATAAAAGCAAATGGTTGATGTACTGTGTTCTTGTAAAAGTAAGCTCAGCATATTTTGTGGTATTTCAACCACAACAATGATATTCTGTCTTAAACCTGTGGAGGGATTTAAATAAAACTAAAAGAAAACCGTATAACATCGTTATAAAAATAATTTACATACAAATAGAGAAAATTGATTCTATAAGAGATAACTGATCAGAGATATAAAATCATAAAAATTAATTAGAAAAACAATTTACACAGTTGAGGATATTGTTCAAAATGTTAATTATATTAGACCAATCACTTGACAACAAATCTATATTTTGTTTCTAATAAAACTTTTTTTTCTTTCTTTTTTTATCTGTAACAAATTGAGCATGGTCCTATTTCCCAAAGCAATTTCTAACAGATCATGAAAAATCTATAAAAAAATAGCAATTTCATAACGTGATTAATGCCATTCATTCATTTTCCTATAAATAAAACATTGTCCATTCATTATATAGAAAATTTATCAACAGTCAATCGCCAACAACAAATTGTTACACGTTAAAATCTAAATTGTTAGCAATTTGTATCGCCATCGACAGCTTGACATACCTTTAATTAACAGCTCATTACATTTTTACATGTCCATTTTTTACCTCTTTTTATGAAAAAAATGATATATTGTTTTCTTTTATTTTAATTATTTGTATTTTTATGGTTACCTCTTGATGGAACTTCATTTATTTGTAGAGAAAACCACTAGTTTATTTTCTACACTGTATAAATTATTTATTAAGTAATTAGACCTTTTTTTTGTTTTTTTTTTGTCAGCATTTTCGTGCTTTGCGTGCTATATTTTGATTTTATTTGATGTCGATCTTTTAAATAAAATATCGTTAATAAAGTAACACCTTATTTAATTACCACCTTCCAGATATGCCCAAAAATATGAATCATTTAATAATACGGAAAAATAACAGAAAACCGTAAACCTGACCATAAAAATAAAATTTATATGTACTAATGATACATTGTTATTCTATTCATCATTAAATCATTACAATATATCATAGTGAATATTAAAATAGAGATCAGGAAGTGATATATCAGCTCTGATAGATTTATCGCGAAAGAGCGAATACATCGAACGGTACTACTATTAATCTGCCTTGATTGGTTTGTTTTTTTATCGGTTCTGCGGATTTTTATTAACTACCCTTTGTATGAAAGTTTTCATGTATGAGTAAAGGGAAAATAGATAACGCACATAATTTAGAAGATATAAGATGAAATGAACAAGTTAGATAATATATACTTTTTATGTTTGTATTGTAAACAACTGATGCAACCATTTTCTGATTCATAGAACTTTTAGAAACTTGTGAATGACATAAGAAAATATCAAAATTTAGATTCCTTTAATAAATTAATCAAATCTCACTACTTGTCACGGGATGATAATTGAATAACGTGCACGCTATTTGTTTGGTGTTTTTGTTTTTTTTTCTCTCTAATTTGTGAATGTATGTTTTAGTATGTACTATATCTATCCTATCTATTTATTGCTGCTTCCTTCTTCGTTCTAAATCTCTGTATGTCTCTTTAATGTTGTATTCATTAATTTTTATGATATTTAGTAACTCTTCGTAATATATTTTGTTATTATAGCAATACTGAATATTTATTTTGAAGAATTCACTCATTTATTTGACTTCGCTTCATCGTATTCACGTTGACATTTAAATGTCAAGAACTATATAAGCTACTTTACCACAAAGACACTATTCGATTTACCCAAAATAATGCTATTTTTTACAATATTTTAATAAAAAAGGAAAAAACAAATAATAAGGAAGAGACGCCTTATAATTGATTTTTTTAAATAAAATGCTCTAAACAATAAGTAATAACATATTAAGTTATTTTTAAGCATCAAATTTTTAACTATGTAGCTGTGTTATGTTATAAATAAACTTTTCTTTCTTTCTAAATATGTTTACTCAAAATTGGGAATGGAGAAATTATATTCATACCTAATATGAATATATTAAATAGTAAAATTAAGTCTTTATTAATGTTAGGATCTATGAAACATAAGCTTAGCAATAGATTCCCATAGATCGGGTTGTAACCGAAGCCATGGGAGTGCGGTTTTACCAATCAAACTTTCTTACACGTGGGAAATATTATCAATAAAATGATAATATATGGGAAATCGTTTAGTTTGTGGTTTATACGTAATAGGAGATAAGATGTGATATAATTATATTTTAGAAACACAATAATACAAAAATAAGAAACATACTTTTGCCCGAAGAGAACGACGCAAAATTATAAATTATTAAGAATTTTAGCCAAATTTCAAATCTGTTAGTCCACTCTAGACTCTAAGAATTATGTGTATTCTATACTAACATTATAAGGAGAAACTACAAGACCGATTTGGATGAAATTTTGTACGGAGATTCTTTGAAACCCCAGGAATGACATAGGATAGTTTTTATCCCAAAAATCTTACGGGAACGGGATATATACTTGGGTGAAACTGCGGAACTCAGCTAGACTGTAATAAATTGTTATAAACAATATATTATATCTTTAAAAATCTTTTTTTAAATCTAAATTAGGAACAAATTCGGAGTTTCATCGTGGAACCATCGCAATTGGTGATCAACATACACCATCTTAACATTCACTTATATTTGCCTCCACGGCTACACATGTACTAGTTTTCCTCGATAAAGTAAAATATAAGTACAGTCTGTAACTCTACGCCCATCGTGTCGCGTTACGTATCGGATCGCGGGATGTGGTCGAGATGTCCATTTCCGTTCTACATCAGCTTTATTGTACTTTATTTAATGTATTTTATTGTTAGAATACATTTTCTATCACACGATGTTTGTTAAAGAGAGGTAGAGTCGCGAAAAAATGTCTTGAGCAATGTACACAGGGCTGATCACCTACTTGACCATAAAAAAATTATCAGTGAAACAGATGTAAAATTTTTGCTCTATGACTCAAATTTTGTGTAACTTGATAAAGAGAAAACTATCATTAAGAAAAAAAAATAAGCCATTTTAAATGATAATTTATATTTCTTTTAAATTCCTTAATAAATTGCTTATGAATATTTAACATTAATAATAGCTCCCCCGACCGATTTCGGCCATGGTGGCCAATCTCAACAGAGACTAGCCAGCTACGCAGGAGATATTATAGTGCACAGGTGTACGCGTGAGCATAGGTGCACTCTCTTTTCCTTTTACTCTCATAACCCGATGGGACGGCAGACCGACACGACCGGAGAGAGATCAGGCGCAGGACCGACGGCTTTACGTGCTCTCCGAGGCACGGGGGTGTTCCAACACCGCCAACTTCCAAACTCAGGGCTGTTACTATGATTTCTTTGTCAGAAAAATCCTAATAACATTTTTTTTTTGGCCCCACCCGGGAATCGAACCCGGGACCCCTCGATCTGTAGTCAAAGATGCAACCACTAGACCAACGAGGCAGTCATATTTAACATTAACCTTGTATTAACCACTCATTTTTGTGTCAAAAGCTCTTTTCGTGACAGGGAAGTAAAATAATGGTTGGAAAATAAACGTAAAGATGGACATCGCCTACAACCTTACTTTGTTTATAATTTATATTTTGCTTCGGACTTATATATTATTAGATTATACCTGAATGCTTCTCATCTTTTTTTCACGTCACAAGATAGCGTTCTTTTATTATTTTTGTATGAAATTGAAACATTTCATCATCAGCGAAAGAGCCGATAAATTTTCAGCTTTAATTGCCTAATAAGCTTGAAGTCTAAGTTGTAAGTAAGTCGAGATTAATATAATTGTTATCAATAAGGAAGTGCTTAGCATGACATTGAAGGGACGACCTCTGGTGTCAACTCGACCGCAACCGAGGAATCCGGGAACAGTTAGGTGACATACCGTCTGGGAATAAGGACTAGGTGCTAAATATGCTAGGATATATATAAAATATAGCGTAGTATGGGAGAAACTATAGAGAAGGAGAGAAAGAGAATTTAGTTGGTAAAAGTAGAACGAAGTAAAACGTGATATTTTTAAACCCGGGTATATATGTTTGATCAAAATCCTTTCTTAGCGGGTGCCTACGTCATTACATCTACCTGCATACCAAATTTCAGCCCAACTCCAACTAGTGTATAACAATGAATTGATAGTTGAAAAAAACGAAAGCCAATTTTTAGGTATAATCTTAGATAATAAACTTAAATGGACACCCCATATAAATAAAGTATGTGACAGAATCAATAAATTTGTATATGCTCTCAGACGTTTACGTAAAATAACGGATCTAAAAACTACACTAGCAGCTTATCATGCACATGTAGTATCCATCCTAAGATACGGGCTAATCATCTGGGGCAATGGTGTCAATATTAATAAAGCATTTATTGCACAGAAAAAATGTATCCGAGCAATTTGTGGAGTGGGTCCATTCGAATCGTGTCGTCCTTTATTCCCAAAGCTTAAACTATTAACTTTGCCGTGCCTTTATATCTACGAAATCTGTATTTTTGTCAAACGAAACTTTTCATTGTTTACTAAAGCGAAGGATGTACACAATAACCATAGTCATAGAAATCCAAATCGACTTGTATACAAAAACGCACCAAGGACTACCTTATACAGTAAAAATTGTTATGTTATGTGTATCAAACTCTATAATAAAATTCCAGAGTCATTGAAATCTCTCAATAATTTAAGTTCTTTTAAGACAAAACTATATATATGTGGCTGATTGACAAAAATTTTTATTCTGTGTCTGACATTATAAATTCTTAATTTAAACTGCTATTGTATAAATTTTTAATGTTTAATGCTAATATTATGGCAAAATATTGTATAATTGCGTGGAGCTGTACGATCTATATTTGTATGCCAAGTTGTGGCTAATGTGACCAATCCAAATATTAATTTCTACCATCTATTGTACACATTAAGAACAAATAAAGAGATTATTATTATTATTATTATTATTACTCGACCAGTGGTTTGGGCTGTGCGTTAATAGATTACTGCTCAGTTGGCGCAGTGGATACGTCAGTGTCTATTGCGCCGGAGGGTGTGGGTTCGATTGCCACGGGTAGAAAATTAAGATGTGATGAACATTGTAATTTTCTACTGTCTGGGTGTTAATATCTATAGTATGTATGTATTTACAAAAAAAAAAGTATGTATAAGTATGTCTATCAGTTATCTAGTTTCCATAGTACAAGCGTTGCTTCGTTTGGGACTAGATGGCGTTGTGTAAAATGTCCGAGAATATTTTATATTTATTTATTGTATCAGTCAGTCACCTTTAAGTTTTAATATAAAGAATAGACCGATCCGAAAATAATCTCTGTTTCTATTTTTTGCCGGAAATATTAAAATAAATGTTTAATTTTGACCAAGCATGAATTTTGTAGTTTGTATCTAATACAATTTCAGGTTAGCCGAAGGCGTGTATTGAGTGTATCGATAATAAAAATGCCAAGCAAGCCTAAGATAATAACCTTCTAGAATACTTTTGACTAGCTGCTATATACAAAGTATCGTTTAATAAATTTAAGTCTTATAATGTTACTGCAATTTTATATTGAATTTGAAATCTTCCTCGTCTTTAAATGACCTTTTAGTTGTTTAAGTAATTTTTAAATTCATGCAAACTTTTTACAAAATACTTATGAATAGTCATTTTTAAGTAACCGCCAGTTCGAAAAATCGCTTCTATCGAGAAGATACCGGCAAGAAACTCGATAGTTAATCTTTTAAAATATTTGGCTTATTTTACAAATATAAGTAGGTATACATTTTGGAATCATTAGTCGCCTAACAACTGTCTTTTTGTTGAATTAGCTGACACATGTCATGAATCTTTATACTCCATATATTTTTCAATGTATATATAAAGAGGAAACCTTTGTATTTTTATATGTTTGTATTGAATAGGCTCAAAAACTACTGGACCGATTTCAAAATTTCTTTTACCATTACTTAGAGGGATTCTTCCGAATCCGTACAGGCTATATTTTATCCCGGAAAAAAGATAGTATATAATATTATGCTACGGGAGCGAAGCCGCGCGGATCAGCTAGTAGTATATATGGGGGATTTTTACAAATCACAGTTTGTATATCGTATATAAATTTCATAGTATCTTTTAAATTGCAGAAGTAGCATTAAAATAGTATATCTTTTATTACACGACAAACTTAACGACACAGTAATTTTCGGGGCGTGACTAATAACTAGATGGCAGTAGTTGTAAAAATTGGCGGGTAAACGTTCGTGACACGAGCCTACTTGCTTATTATCGTTTGGTTAGTAATTTTCACTGATTGTATACGTTATAAATCCTAATAATATTATAAAAGTAAACGTCAAGATGTTTTTGTGTCAATAACACAGCAACTAATCGACCGATTTTGATGAAATTTTGTATGCAGATAGGGTATGTTATTATTAAGTACTTCACATTCCAATATACAAATATGTATTGAAGGATTGTTTTTTTTAAAGAAGGATAATAATGAAAGTGCTTTATTGTACACCAATAATACAGAATATAGTTTCACACAAATTGTACAGAATGCGGCCTTATTGCTTAAAGCGATCTCTTCCAGGCAACCCATACCGAGTTTAAAACGTACTACAGTATGCGAACCTTACACTTTGAATACTAACTCGCTTATTTCAAAATGAAGTATTGTCGATTAATACAGGCGGTATTAATCTACACTAATGTATATTATAAGGAAGAAAACCTTGTTTGTTTGTAAAGAATAGGTTCAAAATTACTGGACCGATTTTAAAAATTCTTTCACCATTATCTACATAATCCACGAGTAACATGATATATAACATCCTACGGGAGGGAAAGCGCAGAACGTTTTTTTTTACGTTATATTAATGTAAAAAAAAAACAAAATGGCGACTCACCGGAGTGCGGTGCGTAGTGGGGATGCGCGTGCTCGTACGGCGCTTCGAACAGCTCCCCGTAGTAACCCGTGCCTCCCCCCAGCTCGGATAGCAGCTTGTATTCGTCTTTTAGACTCCACTTTGATGATGACCAAAGCTGTAAAAAAAAATTCTTTAACATATACGATAATGAAATTTTTCATGATTTGTTAGGAAAACATAAAATAAAAATAAACAAAGCTGTAAAAAAAATACGTTAGCATACGAAAATTGCAATTTTTTACGATTTGTTAGGAAGAAATAAAATATGTATATGACGTTTCCAAAGAGCTTTGAAAAAGCCAATTTAAAAAATAAATGATTTGAATTTGAAGTTGTTTAGATTTAGATGTACAGACTTTTATGTAAAAACAAAAACATAATGTTTCCTTTCATGTGATTCAGGTGTTCATGGGCTGAGGCAAGCCGCATGCTCAATCATAAGATACTTGAACCGAAATTAGAATGAAACATATAATAATAATAATCTATACGTATAATAGTTTTATTACCACAACATTTCTGTACATTGAATATTTTCAG
>LQNK01002018.1:72947-91402 GCA_001586405.1 Phoebis sennae
ACAATAAAAAACTTTTTTTAAAAATGCACGAAATGGATTCAGCTATAAATTTTGATGCAAACCATTTCGCGATGCTACTATCTTTATGTTACACGTTGTATAACATCCTACGGGAGGGAAAGCGCAGAACGTTTTTTTTTACGTTATATTAATGTAAAAAAAAACAAAATGGCGGCTCACCGGAGTGCGGTGCGTAGTGGGGATGCGCGTGCTCGTACGGCGCTTCGAACAGCTCGCCGTAGTAACCCGTGCCTCCCCCCAGCTCGGATAGCAGCTTGTATTCGTCTTTTAGACTCCACTTTGATGATGACCATAGCTGCAAAGAAAAATACGTTAATATACGATAATGCAATTTTTCATGATTTGTTAGGAAGAAATAAAATAAAAATAAACAAAGCTGTATAGAAAAAATACGATAACATACGAAATTGCATTTTTTATGATTTGGTAGGAAGAAATAAAATATGTATATGACGTTTCCACAAGAGCTTTGAAAAAGCCAATTTGGAAAAATAAATGATTTGAATTTTAATTTAGTTGTTAAGATTTAGATGTACAGACTTTTATGTAAAAACAAAAACTTAATTTTTCCCTTCATAACCAGATGAATCAGGTTTTCATGGGCTGAGGCAAACCGCGTGCCCAATCATAAAAAACTTGAATCGAAATTAGAGTGAAATATTATTATGATATACTTCAAAACATAGTGAAAGAATTATAAATTATTTAGAAGAAACAACTTTCCGAACTGGTAGTAAATTAAAAAAAAGATTTAAAAGTAAGTCATAAGTTCAATTGAATAAAGATTAGTTTTGTTTGTTTGTTAGGAATGGAAATAATACTTACGTTAGAGTATATCTGGTCGCCATTGTAGTGACTCCGTTGTCTCTTGACGTCGTCTTCTGAATGGCTGTTGAAGTCTCTGTTCTCATCTGTTAACGAAAGAACAAGTTTTAATAGTTAAAAAATTCCTGGACATTTAACACAACGCCATCTAGTGTCAAACTAAGCAAAGCTTGTACTGTGGAAACTAGACAACTGATAGACTTAAACATACTTTTTTGTAAATATATATATACTATAGATAAATTGAACAGTAGAAAATTACATTGTTCATCAAGTAATTTTCTAACTTGTGAGAATCGAACCCACACCCTCCGGCGCAATAGACCATTGCTGTATCCACTACGCAAATCGGGTCATCAGTTATATACTTAATCTGAAACTACAAAAATCCTACTAATGTTATAAATGAGAAAGTTTGTGAGGATGTATTTATGTGTGTATGTTACTCTTTTACGCAATTACCAAAATTTCATCAAAATCGGTTCAGTGGTTTAGATGTGAAAAAGAGACAAACATACAGATTTACTTTCGCCTTTATATTAGCAAGGAAGTAAGGATTTTGATAACATTATACATATTTCCCATTACTGTAATTGTAAAACAAAAATAAAATACATACTGGTGAAAACTTAAAATACCACATATTTCTATATGAATTTAAAGTTATTTTATATACAAACGTTGCAAAGACAATACGCTCCAGTTATGACATCCGGAAAGGGGTTAGATTTAAAGAGGAGTTATAAGTTAATATAATATGGCCACAATTTGTGCTCGTTTTAATAGCATAGTAAATCTTGCCGGTTCCGCTCGGCGCACACCACTATGAAAGGGGCGGTAGGGATGGGATAGTGTCGATAGAATGTTGTCGATGATTTTTATGTAAGTTATTATTCATACCCATGTAAGTATTTGTTTAAAACGAAGAAAAATGCACATATAGATGAATAAATAAGTACATGACACTGACATTTTAAGCACATTTTTTCTCAAAGAAATTTAAAAACTTTTTTCTCTGATAAGTTGTGACTTACGGTGGAAGTTTTATATGTATATTTGAGAAAACGTGATGACCAATTGTAGAACGCTACGGAGAAGATATTATTATATTCTGTGCAGTGTTTTACACTTAAAAAAATTGGATAAGAACTTCCCTAGCCATAGTCTAAATTCTCTTATTTAAAATTCAGCGAAAAAATTAAAACAGATGCAAAGTCTTCATGAAAAAACAAAGAAATAAAAACCAATTTCATCCTTCAACACAAAAACTATTTTTAATCGAAAACATCGACAATCATCACATCACTACCGCGACTCGGAGACGCGCTGCGGGGTCCACAATGTTTTAGTCCCCATCGTGAGTTTATATAGCCTAAAATACATATGTAGGAGTATTATGGTCCCATTTCAATGGGGCATATAATATTTGATTTTACTTTACTTTTAACTAGATGGTACCGGATCTGACTGGTAAGAATATTTTTGTGCCCATGACGCAATTTTATATAGTCTGTGATTAGGGTTGCCACCCGTACTTTATGATAAAGTATTGTACGTTAATTGAGGTAATTGTACTCTATACTTTATGACAACAATAAAGTACACGAAAATATTTTGTTTCGCATGAAGAAAAAACGTTTTTTCATTAAAATACTACTTGTATTTTATTTTGTACCTATTTACTTTTTATCTTACCTATAATAACCAATGTACTATAATTGCGAAAAATGGTGGCAACCCTATCTGTGATACATAATATGATGACTGGAGTGTTATTGTATATACTAGACTAGCTAGGCAGTCTTTAGGTAGACAGTAATTTAAATTTACTTTAGTATTGAGATGTTTAGGCCGGCCACCCACATGCTGAATTTTAAGAATCTGAATTAAGATTCTTAATGTAGAAAGGCCAGTTTACCATACAATATCGGCTTGCTCCAAACATCCTGATTTTTTCAGATTCTGAATTTCTTAGATCAACCTGTAAGGATCTGAAATCAGATCCTGAATTCAGACAGACATTCAGCATGTGTGAGGCCTTAAACTGGATTTTTTTTAAACTGTGTCAATTTTATTTAGCGTTTCTTAGATGACGGGAGTATTTCGTTGACAAAAAAAGATCCAAAGTTTCAGAGAAACTGTTTCGATGTCACGTAAAAACAAGAAATAATATCATAAATAAAACACGTAGTTATTGTTTCCTTATTCAATTTTATCGTGACAATCAACGATAGATTCTACTAGTTAACACATTATAACTATGTGCTCATTGACATACAGAAGTGATATAGAATATTAATTGAGAAATATCATGATAACTACATTAGATTATCATAATTGAGAAGATGTTGTGAATTACCTGTTATGCTTCAAGCAATTTTATAGCAATGTACATTAGTCATTTCGGGCTAGTTTCTTGCTTAATAATTTATTTTGTGTATTCTTTTCTACAATCAATAACCAACTTAAACACATTGTTCAAAATCTTTTTAACCGACTTTCAAAAAAAGAAGGAGGTTATCAATTCGACCGTATTTTTTTTATGTTTGTTATCGCATATCTCCGGCGTTTATAAACCGATTTGGAAAATTCTTCTTGCATTCGAAAGAGTAGAGTCTCAGTGTGGTCCCATAGAAATTTGGTCCAAGTCTGATCATCCATGTGGAAGATATTCCAGGGAACTCCTCGAAAATCAACGGAATAAGCTCTGCGGTTAAGGTTTAATGATGTATACATCAACTGAATTGTGACTATATGATGTGATTACCCTTCACAGGACACTAAAAAGGGATAAATAAAAATTTTTGCCAAAAAATAGAACCGACTTCCTCGCTCTAAAAAGTAGAAAATAACTTTTGTTTCATTTTTGTTGAAATCTATACAAAGTCGGTGCCTTTATCTTTTTTCAATTTAACAAGTGTTTGCATAATTATTATTAGACACAACACGTTAGTTGTCCCTTCATTGCCCATGTGAGTTGTACCTTTGTTACCTATGTCAGTTGTCCCTGCATTTCTCCTACAAATTGTAACTGCGTTGCCTTTATGAGTTGTCGTTTTCGCAGCCACTAAGTTGTTGCTTGTGTGATTTGTATATTTTTCCTATTGTATAAGAATCCTTACCTTGAAGCTCATTTATTTATTTATTTATAAATTCAACATTCTTCTATTTACAGCTAACACCAAAACATACATTGAATGATAGTTATTATTATTATTATTATTTAATCCTTTATCGTACACCACTTACATACATATAGGAGCAGTAATTACAATTTAATGTACAATAGGCGGCCTTATTGCTTTCGAGCAATCTCTTCCAGGCTACCTTAGGTTAAGGATAAAAATTACAAAGAGTTATATTGCAGGTGGTCATACATATAAAATATAAAATAGAAAAAAAAAGATAGTTTACATAGATTCCAGAAATGTACCATACATACAGTGGTGAATTGGTCGACCTTAATCATAAAAATATTAATATTTCTCTTGGACGCCAACAACTTACTAGGCCGCCTGCGTCCTCTGTGTCTTCCTCTCATTTTCAGACCCTTTGCTATTACCAAAGTTGTTCCCACATTTCCCATATAGTTTACTGACTATCCACTTACCTTGATCCTCATGTCTCTTTCTCTTCAACCCGTTCCCATTGTGCAGGCCCTCCACCTGCTCAATGCCGAGGATGCCGTTGATGCTGTAACTGCCGCTGTTGGGCACGTGTTGGTCTGTAGTTGGTGACAACACGGCAGTTGTTCCGGCGTTACCCGCGTGGGTTATTACCTGAGAATCATGAAAATATTACTTATTTTATTTTATATATTTTTAAATGTGTTATTTGACATTACAAATTAACTTTAATTTTTAAATATATATGACCATAGATGATTTCATTGTTTAATCTGTTATTTTCGTGACGTATTTATACTGTGACATCGAATCTACTACCCACATTTTTTGTTATTTTTTGATTTGTTTACTACCTGATGATGAATTCTCGAAACCGGTTGTAATTAAATAATGTTTTTAAATAAATAATGGAAATAGTGTAAAAAAGTCTTTAATTCAATACTTAAAATGCATTTCCACCAAGAAGTCACATTACAATCTATCAATTATATTATATATTACTAGCTGCGCCCCAGGGCTTCGCTCCCGTGGGAATATCGGGATGATATATAGCCTATAGCCTTCCTCGATAAATGGGCTATCTAACACGAAAAGAATTTTTCAAATCGGACCAGTAGTTTCTGAGATTAGCGCGTTCATACAAACAAACAAACAAACTCTTCAGCTTTATAATATTAGTATAGATTTTAGATTACTTTAGAAGAAGGTTTTTAATTTATGTATGTAATATTGTTGGTATGTAATATTGAATTATACATGAGTATGATGATCAATAGGTATATCATTCCAATTTGTTAAGTGTCGGGAGTTAGTTTGTACACGATTTTCTCGAAAACTGAAATCCAGAGATGATCCTTATGATTTCAATTTGGTAGACTTCAATTTTGAAAACAGTTTAAGTTTAATTGAACACGGTCCAGTAGTTTCAGAGATATGGGTAAATTAAGAAAACATAGGCAGTTGTATAGCTATATTAATCGAAGATATAAAGCACGATATAACTGTAGTATTTAATGAAAGGTTGGATGAAGAAATCATTGCAATACTATATATAGCACTCACATTCAATGGCACATTAAGTATTGACCAACAAAAACAATTCATGGTCTAGCAGGGTACATAATTATGATTGATTGAAAGAGTTACAGATCAATGGGATGATATGAATGTATTTTACATATTCAAGATCAAGTTTAATGACCATACTAGCCATGCCCCGCGGTACCACTTGCATTATATTTATTCCAAAATTTATGGATTTTGATGAAATTTTTATTCATGTTCAGCTGGATGAGATGATAGGATTTCGTCTATTGATCTTTGGACGAATTTAAAGCGAGCGAAGCATGGCCTGAAACTAGTACCGAAATCTATGCTCCCATGAATTTAACCCGACTTAAGCCCCGGGCTTAAATGGTATTAAAAAATTACCACTCTCCATCATATTTTTATTGAGCTTATTTTTTTCTGGGTTGTAACATTTCCAAGCGCATTTTAAAAATATTTTGCACCTAAATAAGTGTTTAAAAATGAATTCGGTGCAAGTTGTAATTTTAATTTTCGTTTATAGCTAAATATAGTATTCTCAAAAAGGTCTTTGTGAAGGGAATTCTACCTGACAGGTCTAAAAAAGGACGGCTATTCACAAGCCAGGTCTACAGTTCCACGAGAGGCATCATACAAGTTTTCATCTTGACCCAAACACTCCCCAAACGAACCTAGCTCTGAATATCAGATGACACGTCTGCTCGTTTATAAGGGTTAAAAAGGAAACATTTCTTACAGAGACAACGCTCCCCTGCGCTGAGCTGATCTCCTGCTCCTGCTGTTGTTGTTGTTGTTGATTGTGCGCATGTTTCGCTTTTTCAGCGGCCTTGTTGCGGACAATCCTGTGAAAGAATAAATTATTTAAATACAAGATTTAGCTCCAATATAGCACCCATATTTGCTAGTAATACACAGTTCTTATATGGCAAGGGGACGATAGAGTGGTTGGTCAATTGACGTTTATTTTTTTATTATTTATTGATTTTCATTAAGGTCGGATAACATAGATCCATTTGTTAGTAAAACAATTTAAATAACACCCGTATACAAACAGTACTATGAGTACTCACAACGCACAGAACCTACTTAGAGACGATACTTGAGTGACGGTTTGTCATTTGGGCCGATACTTGAGTGGTGTGTCACTTGGTGATTAAATTATCACCCATATTCACAATCTAAATACTAATACTAATACTATTTATATATAATACTATATACTATGCGTTCTCACAACGCTCAAGTCCCAATAAAACTATTCAGAGACGATACCTGAGTTGTGTTTTGCAAATTGACGTTTATATTAAGTCTTATTGTTTTTGATTTAAAGACTTTTAATTTGAAACGCATTGACAAATGTCTTACTTCGCATAGTATAACCACTTTACTTACAAGTATTGTTTGTGAATACTGGTTTTAGAATATTCATAGACGATGTCACTTAATGTTATTATTCATTAGATAACAAAAACAATGCAGAGATAAAACAGCTTCTTCAAACTGCAATATAATCATTACCCAAAGCAATAAATCATAAATGTTATAAATTTATCGTCGCGACATTTTTCGAAACATCGGAAGCGTGGCAAATCGTAGCGGTCGCATGTAAATTGCGTTCCGATGTCGGGCCACGTGTCGCGGTTGGGGGGTGCTTTTTTACTAATGCATAATACTTGTATAATAATTGTATTGATATTCTGAAAGCTAATTTATGGATTAGTGGCTTCCGATAGTGAAGAATTGGGGTAAAAATTGTCATACAGGTTTTAAACTATCTGTGAAGTCTTCTAACTAACTCTTTATTGTACTAAAATGTGCATAAAATAACAAGAGTATCAAATTGTAAACTAGGAATGTACTATAGGCGGCCTTATCACTGTAAAGCGATTTCTACTAGGCAACCTTCCAATGTAGAAAAGGAAAGTAATAATAATGTAGGTGCAACCTTCTTATATAAATAAAAGAAAGATATTCTGAAGACATTTTTAAAATAAATAAAATATGACTGAGGCTTTTGAAAATCCATTTTGAGCATTGCGCCAACTCTTACTAGAAAAGCGACACGTACTATTTTTTAATATCTTGCATGATTCGTAACTTTGTTTCCCTAATCCATTTCTTTCTTATTTCTTACGTACTTTTCAAGCGTTCTTTAAAGGATTTCATCAAATTAATACTACAATATTATCAACTTTAATATATCATCCAAACTTTAAGAGTAAATACCAAGAAAAGCGAATATTACAATAAGAAATATTATAAAAATTCTTACTATCCATTTCAAACATGACAAAAACAAATAACACTAATCCCAAACCAAATTAAACTAGCAGCTTCATTTGCCATTTTCCCGCCATCGCTCCGTTGACAGTTCATTCCGCCATGATGGATAATGGCCGCCGTTGAAGTATCGCTAGTATCTCGCGGGTTGACATATGCAAAAATTGTTTCGTAAGTTATCAAAAAGGTTCATCACGGGGGAAGTGATTGATGAGATGTTTTTATTATAAATTAGGTGGATTATTATGTTATTTCTATGTAATGTTTGATGAGATTGTTATATTAACAAGTTATTGACTTCTCTTATATTAGCGTAGTGTGTAACCTTTCCATAAATGTTTTAATTTAAAATGAAACATTGGTGGATATAGTCACAATATAATAAGTATATTATTTTAATAGTTTATTAAAAAGTAAATCACATTTAATTAATGTACCTTTATTATCCTTATTTAAAGCATATTTTTTTAAATTTAAATAAGAAAATTTATTAAAATCTTTCTTTGTTACATGATAATAATGTAATTAATTTAACAACTACATTGTTCTAAAAGTTATTTCCTTACAACTATGCATGAGTATCAACTTGGTTAACATTTCCCCAGCTTTTAAATGCAAATTTTAACGATGGCAACTTCGCAAAAAGCGCACTACACTTCCGGACGGACCGACGGAATTTTATATAATACTCCTTTCTACCGGAAGATTCTTTGTAAATATGATTTATTGATGATAATGAATAATTTCTATATTTTTGTTAAGGTTAAGTGTATGTTGATTTATGTATAGATGTCTATTTGTGCATTTTGGTTTGTTATGTTTATTGCAGTGTATTCACAATTTTTATGTTTGTTTCATGCGAGTGTTTCCCTATTAAATAATAATGTCTTTTAACATAATCTCATGTTTAAAAAATATATTCACCAAATTTGTTACGGAATTCGGTTTTAATAAAATACTATAACTAGATATGGGTTTGATGTCATAATTATGTTTTTGATTTTGGTTATAAACGTATATACGTCATTGAAAATGTATTGAATTTATTCTATAAATAAATGCCAACCAAATAAAACATTAAAATTCGTTTATAACTATACTACATTAAAAAATCTACTACTTCATGATCTATTATTTAAACAATTCTTTCATTTTACTTTTTAAACATTTATTTTTCACTCTAGAAATCGCTTGTTGACAACTTTGAATTCTACAAATTGCCTAACGGCCATTAACAATAATGTATCAATGATTATGGATAGATTGTTATGTCAAATTATATTACAATAGATAGACAAAATTCATAGAAAATGTATCCGTCGTTAGCATATTGAAATCAAAGTAAGTGCAAATAGATAGATTTGTCTAACTTTAGTAAGCAAAACAAGGGGTAGATAGAATATTAAAAACGGTTAAATTCTACAAAGAGTGCCTAAATCGCCTATCAGAAAAAAATATTCAGTTTGGCGCGCAAAAAACTCAAATGTCAAATTGGGGTTGCTAGAATTATGGCTTCAATTACCAGCCAGTGGCGTGCCCTCGATTAAAAATGTCTTTTTGCAAGTCTGCGTTTTTTTAATTTGATTGGAGCAAGGGCGTTTGGAATAATGGTCATTTCAAATTGCAATATGAATTCGATTTTGGAACTGCATTTTTATTTTGATTTGCAATTTGCATTTAATATGGGTTTTTTGGGTTTTTAAAATAAAATGTTAAGCGAGGTTTGAATTAAAAATTGTTTTCGAATGATTCACATACGATTTCAACGATGACATTAACTGGTAATTAAATTAAAGTTTTCTTTAAAATATTTTATTTCTATTTATCACACCCCATTACAGGCTATTTGTCCAATGCAACAGTGACTTAAAAGCTAACAATTAAAACTAAGTGTTTATACTATTTTAGAGTAATATGCAATAAATAGTAGAACCCTTGCCACTTCACTCCACACAATTATTCCATATTTTAACAGAAAATTTTACGTCAATTTTCCCAACGAAATATTAGAAGTATCACGAAGAACAGTTTCATTCTATGTGGAAGTAGACTGTCTCCAAAAAGTTCTCAATAAACAGATGAGTATTACTTATGTTACCCCAGCTATTTACAAACTTTTTCGCAAACAATTGACTTTACTTCGAACGATTAACATTGCTCTAAAATCCCAAATATTAAGTAGAATCGTATATCCTCGACCGCACCGACGACACGACACGACATTAGTCGCACGTGTCGGTCGCGTGTCGTGCGCGTGTCGGAGGGTAAAGACCCCATGAATTGCTTTAAAATTGACTCTGGGATGCAATTTTGAAAGTAATGATCGTATAATTTGAATTTTGAGTTTATAGTGCTGTGGTAGCATTACGGAAAGTTCGCGTAAAAGCAATTATTAAGTTATGGATACTTAAATAATTTTGATAAAGATTTAAGATGGTTTATTTATACTCATTATATAAAAGAGGAATTTGTTTGCTGGAACGCTCTTATATCAGAGACTACTAGTCAGATATGAAATCTTTTTGTGGTAGATAGACTATAGGCATTATGGCTACGGGAGCAAACCCGCGCGGAATAGCTAGTAATATAACATTTTCAATAGCTAATATTTTTGCATATTGATTGAAGATATGATTTACTGTTTAAAAATCAAATGCCCATCTTAATTATCCATAACCAAATTTATAAGTCGCTATATAAAAAAAATTTCTTTCTACAGAAAACTTTTAAATTAGGAAATCGTTGAAAGTAACATTTATAAAACACAACATATTTATTTATATCTTTACGTCTACTATTTTCCCTAAGTGTAACAATATTGTATGTTAAATTATTCGCTCCTGGCAACCCATTAACGTCTCAGAACAGTTTACCAAATGTTTTTACCAAACCTTTATTTTTGTAGTGTTCAAGATTAGCAGTGCATTTTAAGTCTTTTTGGGAGGTAATACGACTTATTTTCTATTGTGTTACGGTTTATGGTAAAAGAGTTTGTTGGGGCTACGAAATCATAGTGCGTTTTTTGTTAGCTTTAGAAATAGTTTTTTTTATGTATATTTATTTATAACTTTTTAATGTACGATTTTTACAAAGAAACACTATAGAGATAAACAGAAAAAAAATCAGGTGAAATTATTCGTACAAAAGGCTAGCCTTATTACGATGCAATATTAAAATAGGTTGCCTGGAAGATATTGCTCTACAGTAATAAGGTCGCCTTTTGTGTAATATCTTATGTTTCTGTGTATAAGTATTTAAGTCATTTGTTACACAATGAAAAATAATTATAGATAAATAAAAGAAATCGTGAAATATTGTTTTAAATGAAAAAGACAGACAAACTGTAATGATTGTTATTATTAAAAGAGCTGTTATTGAGACATTTTGCTAGAAAAATCTCATCAACAATCTCACAAAGATACAACAACTAGACCAACGAGGCAGTTAAGACAAGAATATTATAACAAAGACTACAAAGTTAAAGTCAGTTTAAAATAAAAAGCTATTTGATTTTTGAAAAAGAATTTTGACTATAAGCATCGTTTTGCTTCTGACAAGAGCTCCGTTAAATAAAATTACATGAGCGACATAATTTCAAATCCTTTCTTTAAGCTCTTCATTTAATATTGAAACGCACTTCTCATAGCCACCAAGGGGTTGCGTCCGGAAGTAGGGGGGAGAAAGATGGCGTCGCCGGAAACAGCGACACGTGCTCCACACCGGACGTCCTCCAGCATCCATTGAATTATTGCCATTCAAATAATAAACATTTAAACGAATTCCCCGATTTCTGGGGAAACGTTAGGGTTATAGCAACATTGACAGTTGATGATTTATTTTAGTGAGAGCTCATATGAATTTCCGATTTTTTTGTCGAATTAGATATTTTTGTTATGGTTTATTTTGGTTTTATTTGGTACTTTAATCCTACATATGAATAATTGAAATGCATTTTATATTTTTTAATTAAAAATACGTCATCCCGCGGGCGCCATCTTGAAAAAACTTAATATTTAAAGACTGTATAGTTTGCCTGACAAATAATTGTTTTCAACTTTATCACAACAACTTTGTCAGAACTTTTAGTTGTAATATCAAACATAACAATGTTATTCATAAAAGTAAATACAAACATGCATATTTTGATAAACGCAAGATTACTAAAATGTAACGTTTCAATGGCCTATTGGGGAAGGTTATACCAACATTATTTGGTCTGGTTATTCCGAAACATAAAACACGGTTTTAAAGGAAGTTTCAAGTACCGGGTCTCAAAAATCTGGAACGACCTGCCACCGCCGGTGCGACTAACGGCCATTTTCAATAATGTATCAATGATTATGGAAAGATTGTTATGTCAAATTATATGACAATAGATAGACAAAAAGCAAATGTATTCGACGTTAGGATATTGAAATCAAAGTAAGTGCAAAAAGAGAGATTTGTCTGACTTTAGTAAGCAAAACAAGGGATAGATAGAATATTGAAAACGGCCGTAAAACTAAGCCTATCTACTTTTAAGACTTTACCTTAAAAAATCTCTTCGCAGAGTAAAGGCAGTTTTTTGAGACAACCTTCCGATGAAACCCCATTGTAAATAGGTTCCTACATATGCTGAATATAGCCCTTTTGTCATATTACCTTTTACTTTTTAAGAAATGATTGTATTTTTAAAAATTGGTAAAGGCAATAAACTGATTTTTTATTTTTATTATCCTGCTTTTACTAAGCTTACGTAAGTCAAACCGCCGGCTACATCTAGTAATTATAAGACTAGATTTCATTAATATCACGGTTACAATTTTAATTTCACCCCAATCTAATCTAATTTTCGTATGTAATAAGGCATGTTTGATAAAATAAATTAATAAACGGTAGCTGATAAAATATATCTAATCATTTCTAATTGTCGTGAAGTTTTAATAAAAACATGAGTGGTGATAAAAATAATTAATTTGTATTGATTTTTAGTATCGACAAAGTATTAGCTATTGAATTTGTTTTTGTTTTTACAGAGTTCCTTATAATACAAAGGCATAGTAATTAAAAGATTTTCAAATTTCAGTTATATGATCTACTGGTATATTTGTATTGTAGTAAGTATTTTACTTACTGGCATCATAGGTAAAGCTTATGTAGAAAGTTGCAAATAAAACTAGTTGTACATAACCCTAGCTGATACTGTTATAACACCTATAATATAGCCTTATCACACGCCATATCCTCTTTATAATATTAGTGTAGATTCAGAAAGAAAAAAAAAGTTTTATTTGTTCCATTACAAGCCGTACCTTATAAGATAATAAATAATAATATTACATTTATATGAAATATTTAATAGCTGTATACAATTCACTTATTAAGAATGTATACTCATTGTACTACATTTTAAAGTAATCAGTAATTTTGAAATTATTCAAGTAGCTTACAAATGAATCAATGTATAGTACACGTTAGGGTCCCCACAGTCATCAAGTTTTATTGTCCCGTAATGGACCCCGGCTTGGGGTGAAATTGAGATGTTTCAGTTTATTACTAACTTAAGCTATGGATAAGTAACGCTGTTTTACTTATTCGTTAAGTGAGATCCACTTTAAAGAATTCTTTGTTATTTTTTAGTATTTTTCTACAATAATATTATAAAGAGGAAAATTTTGTTTGTTTGTAATGGATAGGTTCAAAAACTACTTAATTTACGATTTTAAAATTCTTTCACAATTCGAAAGCTACATTATCTATCACAACTATAATGTTTTATATAACTAAATATTTATTATTAGTTGGCCCATAATTCAGTACTAATAGATGATAAGTATACTTATTGCTAGGTGGCTAATTATTAAGGACGTAACCAAGAGTTATTTTTAAATTTTTACAGCGATTGTCAGAATTTATATATTTCTTCAAAATCACTGCTTCTTTACTAGTGTTAGTTTAAATAGGCTATAGCGTCCACAGGCGTACCTATGGGTTTCAACCACGACTTGACATTCAATCTAGAGTCACTGGGTTAATCTATCTAATAATAAATTAAAACTTTTATCACTGTGGCGTCACGTGACGTCACAATTCCTTAATCGTGATGTTGAAATGTTGTCGCCGCTATGCGTATATACCACTTCCAAACATCAATCCTCAGGGTCTAACGGCCGGCTAGTCCTGTGGTTCGGATTGGTCGAGGATCCTCCCGCCTCGTTGGAGGAATAATACCATCCTCCAGTCTTCCACATCATCATAAACATAAGAACACCAGCGCTGCAACCCACGCTGGTTTTCAGATATCATCTGGCTAAGGAGACTTCCCAAAGGAGTTCATCATTCAGGCGATATTTAAGTACCTGAAAACCCGAATGGCGCAGTGGTACAGCAATGTTCTATTGCACCGGAGGGTGTGGGTTCAATCCCCACGAGCAGAAAACAGATGCCTTCACTCAGCAGTCTGTCGCGGATCTCCCAGGCGAACATGGTAGGGTTCTCCCGCTTGTAGGGCCGCACTCCTGCCTTTTTCTCTAATCTGTGATCTATATTATAACATATCATACATACCTATTAATACTGGATACAGAGGGCACATTATCCTGGCTGCAGATGCCCTCACTCAGCAGTCTGTCGCGGATCTCCCAGGCGAACATGGTGGGGTTCTCCCGCTTGTAGGCGGCGATTGCGTCCACCACTGGTGGCGTGGCGACTTTGGGCTTGGATCCGCCGATCACCCCGGCTTTGAAGCTCCCGGTTTCGTAGTACCTGCGAAGAAGGTAGGTTAAATAAAATACTTTTTTAAATTTATATATGATTATAATTAAATAAAATAATTTTACTAAGGGTGGGTAATAATCACAACTATTTTATAAAAAAAAAAAATATTTTTTCTGTATATTTTTTTCAACTTTAATTATCTACTTTTATTTAAAGACATTTTTATACTGATGATTTGGATGACATTTTGTACAGTATACAACAAATGACAAATGACAAATCTTTATTTGGCATCACAAAAAGAAATAATATATGGGATATACAGTATATGGATAGTTATTATCCCGAGAATTCTACGGGAACGGAAGCTCAGCTAGTAGACAATAAAATAAAAGTTTAGTAAACTTTTTGATTTTACAGGCTTTGCAGTTTAATACAAAACAATTAAATTAGCGTCAAGTGTTTAACAGTGAGTAAAAGCACTAAATCATAAATCTACAAAAAATGTTAAAAGACATTCTATTTTATAATAACCTGTCGCCACAACGGTTAAATCATATAGCCATAAGAGTCATCTTGTCATCTAATCAAGCTAATAACTTATCTGAACATGAAATTTAATCAAAATCTGTTTGCTAGTTGCAGTGTAATTGACACACATACATCCAAAAAGATAAGTAGGTTTAAAAAAACAATAAACAGTTGCATTATTAGCCAACCCTAATCCGCTTACAACATCAACAGGGCTGCCATAATCGAATTGTCAAAATACCCTCCATTATTTTATTGAGTAGTTGAAATTAAATTTGGCTCTAATGTCATGTCCCACGGGAGGGGCGTGGGGCGTGGGCCATGGGGTCTTTATGGCTGATCGGGGACTCTATTGATTGTCCCTTGATGAAGCAATATGGTGTGATTTTTCGCGCTTTGAAAGGTTGAAATTGGAATTGATAAACTGGCACCAAAAGATAGTATTTAGCGAAGTGTTTAATGCAAAAATAAATATGAAGTGTACAAAAGATAACTTACGTACTAACGTTATTAACTTTTTCTCTTTTTATTAAGTTTATCTTTTTTTAAACTTATACGCGTATATCTATTTCCCGTGGGATGTGATCAAAATCCCTTCTTAGAGGAAGCCTACGTCATAACATCTACCTGCAAGCCAAATTTCAGCCCGATCCGTCTAACAGTTTGGGCTGTCCGTTGATAGATCACTATTTAAATATAGTTATAAGTGATCAGTTTCTTTTTGTTATTATTCATGACATTCTGCGACATTTTTGTGTTATGTGCTTAAATTCCGACCGAAAGGTTGCCTGAAAGAGACGCTTTAGCGATAAGGCCGCCTTTATAGCCCATACTTCAATATTGTTTTATTATACCTCAAATGTCCTATGTAATTGTGGTGCTAAATAAAGTATATTGTATTGTATGTCAGTCAGTCGCCTTTGAGTTAAATATTTTAAATATATAACTCAAAGGCGACTGACTGTCTGTCTATTTAAAAGAACTCACTAATAAGTGGTTTAACAAGACAGATTTACTTACAAGTGGCTAGATCGTAGATAAATGTAATCTACCGCCAAGTAATCCGACGGGGGTTGATAACGAAATTGTGTCACACCCTTAGTGAGCATGGGCAATATTAGTTTTGTCTTACTAATGAATAAAGTAGGCCTTTTTTATTTATAATTAAAAAATATAATAAATATATTTATAGATAATTTATATCAAAGAAAAAAAACAAAATTTTTATAACGTAGAAAAGGGACGGCTTTGTTGCTTAGAGCGATCTCTTCTAGGCAACTTGTTGATAAAAAAAATATAAGCCATAAAAGCTAAAAAAATATAAGTGCTTGCTGTTTTTTTATTATTATTTTTTCTTGGCAGAGCAAGCAAAGGAGCAAGTTGGTCACCTGATGTTAAGTGATCACCGCGCCCATGAACACCTGAAACACCAGGAGTGTCGCAGGTGCTTTGCCGGCTTTTAATGGACATATACGTCTCTTGAAGGCCCCAATGTCGAATTTGTTCGGAAATACTGCAGATGGAAGTTCGTTCCACAGCTTCACCGTACGAGGAAAGAAGTTACGGGTGAAGCGCACGGTGGTAGATCGCCAACCATCCGGATGGTGCGGATGGAAGTTTAGATTACGGCGTGATAATTAAGAAAAATAGGATTAAACATAAAATAAATTTAATGTTCAGCACGCACTAACATAGTATTTAAGTCAAGAGTATCTTTTAGTTTTGTTATATAAATGTATTTTTTGTTCTCTTTGTGAATATTTTTGGGATTTTAATAATGGATATTTACATTTTGTTAAAACGAACAATTTTCATGTCACACAAAATTATCTCGATTCTCCATTATATTATTTTATTTTTTCGAAAAATGTTAAGTAACTTTTTTTTTAACAAAAAAGACACTTCAAATCAACAAATCAATTAAACGTGTTACAATCAACAGCCATAATTATAATAACATTTACAAGCAAAAATGTCCCCTACTGTCCAAGGGTGTCCCTGTTTCGTCCTCAGGGACGAGGGTTCGAATCCGTTTTAGAATATGCTCTTTTACATTACAATAACACTGTAGTCCTATTATGATTTTGAATCCTCGCTAGAATAGAGGGGAATGAACAAATTTATTAAGTACTTTCACCCAAGTATCTTCTGATCCCGTGGCAACTCCGTGAGAAAAAGTAGTATATGTAGACCAAGTTTTATCATAATCAGTTCAGTAGTTTTTGCGTTAAAGAGTAACAAACACACATACATACACCCTTAGAAAATTTCGTATTTATAATATTATCAGGATCTAACTATAACATTTTTGGGATAATAGAAAAAAATAGCAATTACAGTTATCAATAAATAGTTGAAATAAGTCGCTATAAAACAATTAATATTGATTACAATTTTATTCTTAGCTTTATCGCAATAGTTTATTATTAATTTAGTTTTATATCTATATTTATTTTAGACTAAAAAATATGAGATTCGTGTTACTTTTTTACAATAGAATCAGTTTCCATAATGCCTTTCTTTTTACTTTAAATAAATAAAGTATTATCTACGTCATATTTATTTTTCACTTTACAATGTTTTAAGCTATAAAACTGAATTGTAAATATTTCCCTGTACATAGTAGCTTTTCCTATTAATCGTTTATATTGCATTGATGAATTGTATCGCAATTGAATTGAATACAAGTGGGGCGTAATCCGATGGTTGGTAATCCTGTAAGCTTATGTTATCTAGATCGGCAATATGTCACTAACACTTGTTCTGGCTTGTGTGTTTATTGAACACTAGCGACCCGCCCCGGCGTCGCACGGGTGCAATGCCGATACAAAATATACTACAGAAAAACTGCGAATATCTATAGATATAAAAGAAAGTCGTGTTAGTTACTCCACTTATAACTCAAGAACGGCTGAACCGATTTAGCTGAAAATTCGTAGGCAGAAGGCTTAGGACCAGGAGAATGACATAGGATACTTTTAATCCCGGAAATCCCATGGGATCGGGCTATATACGCGGGCGAAACCGCGGGGCACAGCTAGTTGTCTATAAAAATGTGTACATTATTTTGATACATATCGTAGGGTACAGCCTGCGTTTGCAATGTAAACGGAAAAATGATAATTATCGTCATTACGTTATAAACCTTAAAAAAACCGCATCAAAATCCGATGCGTAGTTTTAAAGATTTAAGCATACAAAGGAACATAGAGACAGACAGACTTTGTTTTATACTATGTTCTGATACAATACAATACAATACATTACACTTTATTTAGCAACACAATTATAAAACATACGACATTTGAGGTATAATAAAACAACATTTAAGTATGGGCTATAAACGCGGCCTTATCGCTAAAGAGCGATCTCTTCCAGGCAACCTTTCGGTCGGAATTAAAGCACATAACACAAAGAAAGGTGGCGCAA
>LQNK01002018.1:91796-120934 GCA_001586405.1 Phoebis sennae
TTATTTTGATAAATATCGTAGATGAATTTTGATAAGTATCGTATAAACCTTCTTCTCGAATCACTCTAAATAAAACTCTTCTTCTAAAAAAACCGCATCAAAATCCGATGCGTAGTTTTAAAGATTTAAGCATACAAAGGGACATACAGACAGACAGACTTTGTTTTATACTATGTACTGATACAATACAATACACTTTATTTAGCAACACAATTATAAAAAATACGACATTTGAGGTATAATAACACAACATTTAAGTATGGGCTATAAAGGCGGCCTTATCGCTAAAGAGCGATCTCTTCCAGGCCACCTTTCGGTCGGAATTAAAGCACATAACACAAAAAGATAGGTGGCGCAGAATTACATGAATAATAATAAAACGAAACTGATCACTTATAAATATTTAAATAGTGTTTTAAAATGAATAAACTGTTATTATTTAACTACATGTAAAACAATGCCTATAATACCAACATGATATGTGAAGGAAACCACATATCAACGTCAAGTGAAAAAATTTTCCTGGTTAATATTTAAACCGAAATCAGAAAGTAGCCCAGTCCTGCGTCCGTATATAATAATTATTGACTTTTTTTCTGTCTGTACGTCGGCAGGCAGAAAGCGTGACCATTGCCTTACTTCCGTTAACACTTGGTTAACGAATCTCAACTTTATTTCAACGGGATAAGGTTCAAAACTCTCTACGCTACAATGGCTGATGTACACTTGGCAAAGAAATATTAATTCCATTTTTTATTGCGAGCAAATTTCAACTTTATCACAAAGCAATAAGGTTCAGATTCGTTGGAATCAATTTGCGTATATACCAGCGTACTAGTTGTTTTTGTGTAATGATTTTAAGAAATAATTAGAATTAAGAATAAGTACAGTAACGCACGCCTGGTCTAGATTTCAGCGTTATCTAGACTTTATATGCTTTTGTTTTACGAGATGACTATCGGATTTACAAACGATCTATTGCTTAATTAGGCAAAATTATTTGAAAATCTAGAGGGTAATTTAATTAAATGTGATTATAAATAATTTAATTATGTATCTTACTTACAATAATATTGTTGTCTTGTTATAACTTTCTGTTACTTCTAAAGTTACCCTTTCTGTATCGATTGTATAATCAGTCGATATTATGTAAGAGAACATTATCCACGAGTAACATAGGCTATATTTTATAGGCTACGGAAGCGAAGCCGCGCGGATCAACTAGTATTTTAAAATGATCTTTGAGTAAACATATTTGTTATTAATTATGTTGCAAAATAAACATATTATCACTGTCATTCCTAATACATATTTGGAAAAAACACCTTGTATATTCATCACCATAATTAGGTCTTTAGAATTTTTAATAAAGGAACAAAACAACACTCAACCAATAACGAACATTATAGATATGACAAAAATAAACTGCATTCAGAGCTAAATTCAAACGGAGGGCAAATAAATTGAAAAACAATGCCGACTGTGTCTATTCAGGGGCCTTCCCGAGGGACTAGGGATGTGCGACCCCGGATGCGGATACCGAATCGGTATTGGATGGATACGGAAGATTCGTTACAGTGTCAGTAGGTAATCTGTTCGGTTTGAAGATTTTTATTTTCATTAACTAACGCAGTCACTTTTATAAAATAAAATACTTTTTAAAGGGTTTTATACGTATTTTACACGGGTTTTAAACAAACACAAGATGATACTATAGTTACTTTGCTTAAAAAAAGCTTTGCAATTTTATGCGTAAATTTTGGAAATTTTATAACCTATGTCACCGCCACAATTCTAACGAATCCATCAACGGCTCACTTGTCAAAATTCGTCCAGCCGTTTTGGCTGTACGGCGTGTCAAAGAAATAGACTTACAATATACTCGAAAACATCACCCTCTTCTATCGCAGTCGGGTAAAAACATAAACATTAATTCAAATGCCATCCATATTTGAAGACTAAAATATACTATGTTTTAGTGAAAAACATTGTTCTTTATATAGTATTATTTTTTTCGCGATGCAATTAGGTTCTAATAATAAAAGATGAGAAATTTCATCAAAATCCATTCAGTAGTTGCAGCGTGATTATAAAAAAAATAATATTCCTGGACATTTAACACTACGCCATCTAGTCCCAAACTAAGCAAAGCTTGTACTATAGAAACTAGATAACTGATAGATATACTTAAACATACTTTTGAATAGATGCTTAGACAGTAGGAACACATAGTACAATGCTCATCACATTATAATTCTAGTCGTGGGGATCGAACCCACACCCTCCGGCGCAATAGGCAATTGGCACATACACTATCCACTGCGTGTATCGGGCGTCAACACACAAACATCTTTAATTTCTATATATTTTACACAATATTTGCAATATTCATGTCAGTTATGAAGTGTGCACATCACTAGAGGTCAGTTTCAATTTAAATCAGACAATAGGATTGTCCAGTGTTGTTCATATCATTGTTGTTTGCTGTTATTGCCTCAGTGTTGCCAGACGATATGAAATTATTTAAATACTTGGATGGAGGGTAACATTTTGTATAAGATTTATAATGTTCTAAAAGTTGCATGTCGTATTTTTAATAGTCATATTTTGCTGTTAATTGAAACTTTTTAGAATAACACTACTTATTTAAATATAGCTTTAGTAATAAACGATAAAAACTTTGTTTGTTTAAACACGCTAATCTATGTATCTAATGGATTTAAAAACTTCAGGTGCTGACCTTCTGAGAGTGGCTGTAATAGGCTTTTTCACATTACGAAAAAAGATACAGGGCAAAGCTTATGAATACGTATATTTTTTTTTCAATACAATTGGTAAACGTTCTAAAGGTTTGTAAAGATTGGAAAAAAACGAATTTTGAAAATCGGTTCAATAGTTTTTGAGTTTCTTAAAAGCAAACATAAAAAAACGAATTGTGAAAACGTTGGATACTGTTTTCACCTCTGTTTCTTATTCTATTTCAATTGCTCACTTTTGTTTGGTATTGGTATTAACAATCGGAATAAAAAATAAAAATAAAAAACACCATTCTTTTGCTATAGACAATGTATAAAAACTTCAAACAGCCAATCCTACTCATAATAAATGCGAAAGTTTGTGAGCATGTATGTTTGGTACTCTGTCACTCAAATACTACTAAACCAATGATGAAACTTGTTATACATATAGATATTCCGAATAATACATAGGCTACATTAAATTCGGGAGTTACCACGGGATCAGACGTTACGCGGGTGAAACCGCGGGGTGCGGCTTGTTTTTTTATAAATTCAAAACAATGAATTCAATTGAAACTGTCAAAAAAACCTTCGCAACATATGCTTAGAATTTATATGGGTAATAAATAGAAATTGCTTTGTTGAAATTCACAATTTTTAACTTGGTGGTTCGGAAAAAGTATCTATAAAATTTTTAGAAGTAACTTTTTAAACAAATTTAGTTTTATTAATCTTCAAATTTTAATTCAAATTCAAATTAATTAGAATGTAGTAATGGATTCTAATACATTCTACTCAAATATTGAGTATGCAAAGTAAAAGTTAAATTAAATTACTACAAAATTGACATTTTCCCAAATTTCCTTTACGTAACTATTGGAAGACTTAATTTAATGCACTTAACAACTAACTGCGTGCCTCAAATTAATTGTTGAACCAGTTTATGTTGCTAAATGAGATAGGTATCTGCATTCCAAGTTTATTGCGTTTTACCACATACGTACAGAAGTTAAGGTGTATGTTTTTTATGTTAAAATAACGGAGCATGCAGTTCACCTGATGTTGAGTGACTGACCGCAGCCCATGAACATCTACAACAGCAAAGTGTCACAGATGCTTTGCCGATGTGAAGGAAGGGATCTCTCCTTATAAGGAAGTAGGAGGATTGATGACGGCGAATTGGGAGAGGAGTAGAACAAGATGGGAGAGGAATGGGATGGGAATAAAGGTCTACGAGCCCCGCTCACCGTACATAGGTGCGAGCTTGGCAGAAAAATATTTTGCAGCAGAATTACCGTCTGTCGCCAGAAAGAGATGGGGTGGCGACACAAGTATTCTAAGTATTCTAACCCGTCGCCGTGTAACTTCAGTATATACCAAAATTAAAAATCGTAGAATTTGGTTATGATTGTACTAATAACTGATAATCACAATTAATAATGCTAAATCGTATGTAACCGGAGTATGTAATCGAGTCACGAGACTCCTTTCATCATATTTTCCTTATAATTTAGAATTCGACCCCTAGTCAATTTAAAAATACTTTATACATTGTATTGTTGTTTCTTGATGGAATTGTTTTTTTACTTTTCAAAATTCCACTATATTATTATGAATTTAAATTACAACATTATTGACGACCGGTTTAGAACATGATCGTCAGGTAGAAAGACCGATTAAAAAACGCTATGTATTCAGTGTTAACAGTTTATTAAACCAAAGTTAATTATCATGTAATATTAGGTCAAGCAAACACATTTGCGGTTAACCCGCGTTTAACTACGGAAGGTTTAACTTAACCGCGGTTTATTTCTTAATTTATGGATTTAAGAGTTACGGTGTTATGTGATTCAAACGGACAGGATCATTATCAGATTATATTATAATGGTTTATTCTTATTAAAAAAAATTGTATTATAAAGTACCGCGCCCACCTAGCCTATATGTTATTCTGAAGCCTTACCTATACGTATACAAAGTTTCATCATAATCGGTTTAGTATTTTTTGCGTGAAACACTAACAAACACACATACATAAATCCTCACAAACTTTCGCATTTATTAGTAGAATGCTCGAAGTGACGCGGTACAACTAGAAACTAATTTCCCATATGTAACCCTAACTACACATCAGTCACAAAGATCAGCTTTTACCACATACCCCATTATACTATCAAAAATTCACTGTTACTGAACAAACAAAAGAACAATAGCGGTGACATAAGTAATGTCTAACAAAGTGTGCGCACGCGCAGGCGAGCTGCGGAACGAGTATGAATCACGTGGAACTTTCCAGATCTTTCTATAGCAGTGTGTTTGAAAATGGAGAACTTAAAATTTAAGTTCGTGTATGTTTATACGGGTTTTGGTACTAATGTTAAGATGTGTGTGTGAAGGAATGTTTTTGTGTTTGTGTGCTATGTCCTCTAGGCTTATCTAGGCAGTATTTTGAGACTCACACGTCCTAAAAAGTCAATGCCCTCAACCCAGCAAAATGGTTATGAATCAGTCAAAATATGAGAATACGCATATACGTAGAGTGTGTTCCAAATTAACATTTAAAAAGGAGACCCACGCACTTTGGAAAGTGTATTCTATACCAAGAAGATACAAATATCACGTAAATGTAACGTCACGGGTCTAGTTCTTGATGACTCGATGGTATACCCCACTTTGAAAACTCTATGGTAGATCCGCACCGGTTATTCGTAACATGAGCATGTAATATGTAAGTATTAAACAGTCCTGCGTGATATTTTACCACAGGCCTGACAGGAGAAGTTTGCAGAAGTTAAGTTGCGGTTACGGCATAAAAAACACTGTTGTGTCCAGTCATAACGCCAATAACCGTCTGCAATAAACGTATAGGCCAATAATGAGGCCTGGCAGAGATCGCTGTTAGCGATAAGGCCGCCCCCTGTACATTATACTTGTTACTGATTTTTTTAGTGTCTCATTGTAATAGTGTACAATAAAGAATTTTTGTTTGTTTGTTTGTTATTGTTTGTTTGATGATGATGTATTAAAATTTGCACGCCTGGTATGCAGGCAGAATGTATAAGGCCTTACAAAAACTGACCACCAATTGTATAACTACACTAGCTGCGCACCAGGGCTTCGCTCCCGTGGGAATATCGGGATGATATATAGCCTATATCCTTCCTCGATAAATGGGCTATCTAACACTAAAAGAATTTTTCAAATCGGACCAGTAGTTTCTGAGATTAGCGCGTTCAAACAAACTCTTCAGCTTTATAATATTAGTATAGACTAGCTTTCCGCCCGCGGCTTCGCACGCGTGGGCTACTAATTTCTGTATTTTGTAAAGGCGCACAACAAAAGTCAAAATAATTACGGTCGCATGACCGCTGATATATGCGCATGTCTATAGTTTTTTTTTTATAATTTTCTATAGAAATAGGTTTGACCAAAATCTGACAGTACGCGCGCCTCTTCAAAAACAGAGAATTTTAGCTCACGCGAACGCAGCCGCGGTTTTTTGAAGGTTTTTAAGTATTCATTAAGCGTTTTTATCGTCTTAACCTATAGACATGCCTTTTATTCTCTTAACGTATACGTTAAAGTATAAAAAGGTATGTCCGCAACTCAACCAAAATCTCATATTGTCACGTGGTATGACACATTTACAACTTTAGAAGCGTATACCTCAAAAAATATTTTTTTTAGCAAAAAACGCATTAAGAAACCTCTATTTTATTCTCAAATACCTATGCAATGATATCTCATTTAATGATGTATTAGCGAATTTATTTTTTTACCCTCCGATTACATGTATGGAGAGTCGCCCTTAAAAATATTTTTTTCAAATAAAATGTAGCCTATAAGTTGAACCTAATATCGGTCTATCAGCATGTGAAATTTTATCAAAATCTATCCAGTAGTTATTACGTGATTGACGAACATACAAACAGATAAACAGAAAAAAAAATTCTAACCATGGCTTTGGTATCTGTGGAACATACATATTACATGCCAATCACTCTTTTTGAAAAATATTCAATGTACAGAAATGGTTCGGTTACTCTTTTATTATATGTATAGATTTTGCAAATAAATTTTTGATTTTAACAGCGTCACTCACCTGGAGAGTATCTTCGACACGCATCCGTGGGACACCCTCAGCTGCCTGCTAATGTCACACGGTCTCACACCACTGTGTGCCAACTCCACTATCCTCTGCCTCACCACGTCAGGCAAAGGCCGCCCGTTGACAAACACCCCGCCCAGCTGGTTGACGCCGCCGTGGCCTGAAACGTGGTTCACTGTTAGAATATAATAGAATAGAATAGAATGGAATAGAATAGAATGGAATAGAATAGAATGGAATAGAATAGAATGGAATAGAATAAAATAGAAGAGAAAAGAATAGAATAGAAGAGAATAGAAAATATTTTTATTCATGTAAACGTTTTTACGAAGTACTTGTGAGTAGTCATGTTTTTTAATTTACCAACAGAAGATTATATAAAAAACTTGAATAAAATAATTAAATCTCTATTGCCAGAAAGACGGTATGTTGTGGATTACATTACTACAGAGCATCACAGTCTTGCTATGGTTAGTGGCAGGCAAATTGTTTAAATTAAATAAGATTATACAATATATTACAAAGAATCAAATTAAAATGCATGTCATAAAAGCAGCGTTGAACTAGCCAAACTTTATTTTCTTATGAGCAATGAAAGTGGTAGTTGTGGCATTATCAGTAGCAATCGGTAAAAAACTAATAACTATATGACAATTTCTTGATTTAAAAACCTAATTTGAATGGTCTGTATGATTGGCAACAAGCTACGATGTTTAGATAACAAATCAATTAGCTACGGTGTCACTGAAAATCAGTAGTTTTAGATTCTATTCTCCATTATATGCTGATGTGATGACCTTTTTGGCATCACGCCACAAATTAAAGTGCATTTTTTCCCTATTTTTTATGCCAAATAAGATTTGTCATTGTCATTGCTAGAATATTTGGAATAACAAAGTATCGTAAAATCATTAAAAACCTTGTTTCTGTCATATCAATCATTAAAAGCCTTCTGTTTTAAAATTATTTCCTTATCGGCCTAAGGCCTCGTTCCTAAAAACGACGTACCGTTATAGCATAACAGATACGAATTGTTTTCATCAACGACCGGTTATAATCAACGAATCGGAACTAAGTTTTGGTGGTAATGTTAACGCCACGTTTATAGATAATCTTTAGACTTACGCCTAGTAGGGTATGTACTGTCCGTAAGTAAAACGGCTCGTTTTATTTTTATAGAATCTGAGCATAGATAAGACAATTTTGAGTGTTACTGGTGTGTACGTGGGCAATGAAATGAAATATACTTTATTTTCTCCCACATATTAATCACATTTAGGTACATAGTAAATACAATAAGGTTCCTAAAATAGCAGGAAACAGGAGTCCAAACTGAGTAAACTATTCAAGCTTGCAACTCAAATTATACATATGGATAATGGATGTGGAGTTTATGATCTACGATGATCTATGGAAAAGAAATTAATAACAAGTCATGAAGGCTTTCTGAATGTGGTATTTTTTAATGAGACTTAAGTTTTTACCTACACATTTTCACACAAAGGGAATTTTAAGCAAGCTTGCACTCTTATATTAAAAAGTAACAAAATTCGTTTATATTCTTTATATTTTTAAAAATGTTAGATTATTTTGTTGAGTGTTAATTTTGGGGTTACAAATTATATTCGTCAAAATCCTTGATTTAATTGTGAATTCTTCAATAGCATTATAATTTGAAATTACGAAAAAGGTTATATTCAAAACAAGCATATGGCAGCTAGCAACTTTGTTGTAATAATAACTATAGTTTTTCTAAAACAGAATATATTTCAAGCAGACGAACATTGATGATTTTCTCTACATAGGATGATGTGTATAAATAATTAATCTATCCCTTGTTTTGCTTACTAACGTCAGACAAACCTATCTATTTGATCTTATTTTGATTTCAATAGCCTAACGACGGATAAATTTGCTATAGCTTTTGTTTATCTATTGTCATATAATTTGACATAACAATCTATCCATAACTATTTGTACATTATTGAAAATGGCCGTAAGGCTGTATAGGTGAATTGAAGGACATAAAATGCCTACAAATGTCTACATTGTCATAACTTCTACATTAAGGGAAAAAATGTACATATGCAGCTTACAAAACAATTCAAAACGGTTTATAAATGAAATATTACCAATTACTTAACATTATCAAATCGCATTTTCTATAATACACGAAAAGTACAGTGCAATAATAAGTGAACACCCAAAAGTACACTTTAACAATTACTCTAGCAAAAGTACACTTCAAGCGTTACTTCCAAAAGGCCGTATTTGTAAACAGTGATATCCGGCAGTATCGACCGGCGCGAGGCGTGACGGATCGATGGTCACGCCTCATGGCCGCCCCGCCCGGGCACGGATACCCGGCTCTTAGATGTAACTCATATTATCAAAATCTGTAGAACGTTCTAATATGGAACACTATTTGATGACGTAGTAAGATTGTTCTAGAAGATGTTATATGAAATTTTGAAGGAAGGTAGGCCGTTCTAGAATGTGCTATTTAATATCGAACACTGTTTGATGACGTAGTTAGAGTGTTCTAGAAGTTAGAGATATTATTTGAAATTTTGAATAAGGAAGGTCGTTCTAGAATGTGTTATTTGACTATCGAACACTGTTTGATGATATAGCAAGATTGTTCTAAAAGTTAAAGGCAGATTAATTAGAAATTTTGAATAAGGAAGGTCGTTCTAGAATGCGGTGATTAATATTTGCAAATTCCTCTTGGGTATTTAGAATCGAATGTTTACGATTTTCAAATGCTTTGCGTTCAATTTTAAATTTCGAATTTTAGTTTACGTTAAATAGTTGTTGAAGGCAATTCAATAATTTTTATTCAATCCATGGCCTATATTAAAATAGTTTGAATTAACCAGTGCTATTTTATACAGATTTATTAAAGTTTGTCGTCGGGCGATATTTTTTCTGAATGGTAAAAAAATAATGTCAAAGATGAAATGGAATTTTACTGTGAACGATCATTGCCCAGTAATCCTTGTAACAAAACTTCAAATATTTGCACATGAAAATAATTTTTCCGAATTCTTGCAAAATCGGTTAAGTCTTTCGTTGAAGTTACAAACATGTTATTTTATAAAGAACCCAAAATCTCTGTTAACATTTTTCTTACAAAACTTCGCAATAAAAATCTCCCCATTTAATATCCAAGAGGCTGTTCAGAGCATCTTAAAGCACCCTCAGGTAATTAACTAAAATGGCGGACAAGATGGCGGGAAGGAAAGCGGGAAAACGTCAGCCGCCAGGTGTCAGCACTCGTGTTGTGATTGGTGGCTTTGTTCCTTTGAATTTCCTTTTATTTTTAAATTGATTTGATTTTCGTAAAACTTTCGTTGCTAAAGAATTTTGCTTTTTTTGAATTTGTTCGAATTTTGAAATACTTCGGTTACAGAATAAAGACTTGAAGATTTGTATCTGTACTCGATTTTGTTATCTCATGATAACAAAGTTATTATTAAAACGATATAAGATGATAAAAAACTGCTTTACAACAATTGATGTATAAAAGAAACGTATGCTCGAATACTGAAACGCTAAAACTTGTAGCAGTACTCGCTCACTCTTATGAAAAAAGAAGGGGATAGAATTATATTGAAGCATCTCTCAAAGTTAAACATCAATCGAATATTACAACATTGAATTCTTATACAATGACACAAACATATTATTTCACTATGAATCATGCTGTCACTATCACTCTAATTAACGAAGTTATATAAAAATCTCTTCCAATAAAATACCTAGATACCTCTTCCAATAGAATACCCGATTCTATATATTTCAGGAATTTACTTGAAGGAAATCCTATACGTTTTAAAAGTATTTAAACGCGATTTACATAGAAATATAGAGCAAATGTTCTAAAAATGTTTGCGTCAACCATGAAGCACAGATAACCAAAAATGCAATAAGGAAAACGTCATATTCGAAATAGGAACCGTAGTCTATTATCTCTGGCCGCAAATTTAAAAATAGAATGTCCAATTGAAATGGAGGGGAAGAGGCTTCCTGCCGCGCTTCCGGCGGGTAGACGTTAAAATTTGATTTCTGTGAACCATAGATAATAGAGGATGTTTTTATGGGAAGAATATATCGTTGGAATTTATTGGTTTTATTTGTGGTATTAAATTATATTTGTAAGTTTGTCACTCGATTATGTAGAAACTTCTGAACGCAAAACATAGATAGTTCTCTATGTGAAGTGATCCATATTATAGTTGCAGATAAAATAATAAAAAAAGTTAAAATAAACATAATTATGGCTATTTTGACGGTTAATAAAAAAACGGCCAAGTGCGAGTCGGACTCGCGCATGAATCTTTCCGTATAATACCCCCCCTCAATATTTATTTTCAGTTTTTGTTGTCATTGCTACAAAAATACATAATTAGTGAAAATTTCAGCTTTTTTGCTATCACAGTTCATGAGATACAGCCTAGTGACGGACATACATGCAGCGGTTGGTAATAGGATCTCGTTTTTACGTTTAAGTATGGAACTCTAAATATTGGGACATTTTCAGAATTCCCTGTTGTGGAGTATAATATTAGATGAAATAAATAAATAAGTAAATAAATTATTCGTGGACAGGTTGTCCTTATATATTTACCTCGTATTGCACAATGGAAAATTATTTGATGTTTGATTCACGCGAAATTGATGAATACTACATTATAATGTTTAAACAATTGCATGCTTCAACCTATTATTATTTTACTTTTCTTTTTCAAATAAAATGTAGCCATAGTGCTAAGTTGCACCTGATATTGGTTTGTCAACATATAAAAAAAAATAATAAAATTATATTGTACTAAATTTCAAGGAATGTTAGTAGGTTACTTTATCATTAACATGGTGTAAAGTATTTTAAGTTTGTGAAGGTACTTTCTATTATTCTTGACAAGCTGTGTCCCGCCGTTTCACCCGTATCTATATTTCCCGTGGGATTTCCGGGATACAAACAATCTCTGCACAAATTTTCATCCAAATCGGTTCAGTGATTTATGCGTGAAAACGAATTTCGCATTTATAATATTAGTAAGGTTTCAGCTTACGGTTTAGTTTGAAATTTATGTGAAAAATAGACATACGGAGTGTAACATTAAGAATTATATCTACGGAATATAGTGCAACATTAAGAATCATATTAACTAAATGTTAGTCGTACTTATCATAAAATAACTGTGAAGGTAGATGATAAAAAGTAGTGTTGGCAAATGGTATAAAAGATTGGTGTCGCTATAGAATCGGGGCAGTATTGTTAGCTTTAGGCTGTTACTATGCTCGAATAATGAACCAAAATACACTAAAACATAAGAAGGGAACAGTTTTATTTAGTGCCTTAAATAGCATTTCTGGACGTTGGAAAGGAGTTTTCGTTAAAGGTGTTACTTTCGCATTTATAATATTGAAGAAAAGAAAGAAAGAAAACGACATTTATTGTTAAGGTTTTAACTTATGCTTTAGTTAAAAGTTTATTGTTATAATTGTAAAAAGAGTTACAATTTACCAAGGACAGACATGCGTGAGCGAGCGCCCTCTGGCATTTCATTACGATTATAATCACGATAATTACTATGAATAGGTACCACGATTTAGACTACTGTTCATCAAAATCTTATCATGATTGAACTTTTTTGCAAATAAGAATAGTTATAACTCGTTACACTTAGACATTAGCACCCGTATTCTAAGAAGTTACCTTAATTGTACCTCCACTCAGGTTACGTCAAATATGACGTATGACGAATTTCAATCGAAAATTAATAACATAAAAATATAATATTTTAATAAATAGATTGAACAAATGGAGGTGTTAAATTTTCTTCTCCAAAATTTTCATAACGTGAGTGGACGTGAGTTAGTAGAGTTCCGACTCATAATGTATTTTTTCGTTGACAGAGGTTGATTGAAGTCGAGGAATGCTCGATGTACGTATTAGAATACGGGTGTTGGATTAGAAATGGCGACTCATGTGTTCTCACTCTCACACTGTTTGCGTCTATACTCATAAATATATAACGACATTTATATTACGTAAATACGAAATACGGACATAATAAAATATGAAATTACAGTACGTAAAGTTATAGTACAAAAAGGACGGTCTTATTGCTAAGGAGCGATCTTTCCAGGCAACCCGTGGTTACAGAATTTTTCTAATCGGTCCAGTGGTTTCGGAGCCTATTCAATGCAAACACACAAAAAATCTGTTTATAATTGTAGGTTGCAAATGCTTCTTACTTGGACTTAAGCGAACGTGATCCACACTTCTGACTAGAAAAGTTAGAAAGAAAAAAAGAAAAAAGTTTTATCATAAACAACTATACAAAAAGACAGAGAAAATCTCTTAAAGCTAATACATTTTTGTACTATTTTTAGTAAATGAATAAATAAATACATAGTTACTTATCTAACTAATATTAAAAAGCTGAAGAGTTTGTTTGCTTGAACGCGCTAATCTCAGGAACTGCTTGTCCAATGCGAAAATTTTTTTAGTGTTAGATAGCCCATTTTCAAGGAAGGCTATAGGCTATATATCATCCCGATATTCCCACGGGAGCGATGGTGCGCAGCTATATTTAATAAGTTAGTAAATTGTTTTACCAATTTAAAGTACAAAATAGCTTGCCAACTGAATGTTACATACACGTTATGTAAATTTTAATGTGTAACTGCTTTGATATGAATAATACTTTTTTATTTGTTTCGCAAACAATGTTTATATGCAGTATGGAACTTTATGACTATAATTATAGTAATTACTGATTGATTTATAAGTAATGGCAAATAATATTTATGGATGTTTGTTTCTCCATCGCGCAAAAACTACTGATTCAATGGATAGGAATCGATAATGAATTGAAAGCTTAAAGTCATTTTGATGAAATAGAATGCTATTAAGCGCTCATAAAAATATCTTCCAGGCGGTTTGTGTAAAAAACACGATTAATGGACTTTAAAGACTGGAAGAAAAAAGGAGCGCTAGATAAATCTTGCAGACTCATATTGTTTTTTTTTATTTGGGTATAGAAATAACAAATAATATAAAACTGAAGACTGTTTGTTTAGCCGCGGTAATCTCAAGAACTACTGAAACATATTTTTCAAATGGGAGAACGATTTGAAAAATATGTTTGTGCTAGATAGACCATTAAGCAAATATGTAGGAGACATACCTTAGAATAGAATAGAATATATTTTTATTCACGTAACTTTTTACAGAGTACTTATGAAAGGTAATTTTTAAGTAACCATAAAATTCTTTATCTCCATAAACCTAGTTCATACGAAAAACAAGAAACATAAAAAATCAAATATACGTCTCGTATCACGATCGTCTAAACCATGAAGGATACATAACATAACAATATATATAACATAACAACAGCGTAAGATAGATAGATATATTAGACATTTATTGAAGAAGAAAGGTACATAGCACAGTAGAGACAGACAAAACATTAACACATACACAAGAATCAGAAAGATAAAACAATAGTAAGCTCTTTTATACTAATGTAATTTATCTTTCTATTCAAATAAAGCTATTTCATTTCAATAATATAGATAGATCATTATTAAAGTACTTTAACAAGCATAACAAGATAACCAAAAAATATCACAGTAACATCAAACAATTTACCGACAATTAAAATTAACCTTCAACTCATATAAAAACATAATTAATGGACCCATAGGATCCCAACACACAGGTCACGCTACAGAGGCCACCTATGTTATCGTCGGAAAATAAAACAACGATTGTAAATCAATTTAAATGATAAAAACTGATTTAAAGATGGTTTCCGTTATATTATAAATGCGAAAGTAACTGTTTGTCTCTTCTTCACGCCTAAACTATAGAACCTTTTGGATGAAATTTTGTAGAAATATTGTTCGAAGCCCGAGAATCATATTATCAAGCTCAAATCATAATATTAGCTATGACGTGAAATTCTAATATATATATATTTTAGAAGTCTTTTCAATAGCATCTTACATTGTTCTTAACTATTTTAAATCTCAAATGCTTTGGAAGAAAAAAGCTGATAAGAAATATATAAATATTTAGTTATTTCATAGATTACAATAAGAAGAAAATTAATTCATCATCAAGACAAATAATTATTTAAGTTTTTAGTACCATTGTTAATGGGGATTCGTCCAAGGACCTTAATTGGGTCCTCTCTTTATCATGTCATAAAAGTTATAATCTTATGTTCCCAAGCAAATAATGTTGTTTCCAAACTAGACAAGCACTTTGACATTATTGTAAAAAAATATGAACTTGTTTGTATGAAATCGTAAAAAATTAAAGCACTAATATAAGCCCACTATAAAAATGTGGAGTTAATAAAATCAAGATGGCGGATACAATGGCGTCGGGCGCGCATCCGGTCAAATGGTAATGTTTCCTTTTACATTTTTTGTTTAAAAAACTTGTTTAGCGACAGTTTTATGTTTTTAATTCATTTTTATGACATTAAATTGTAACCGTAATGGTACTTTACATTTGTGTTTAAATATGTTTAATTTTGAATATTTTAGTGTGTTAGATTTATTAATTTAATGTACCCTTTTGTATTTTTATTGTTTTTTGTGCTTATTGAAATCCTACTATCCTATTTATATTATAAACGTTGTTAAAGAATGTTTTGATGTTTTGATATTTACATGTTCGTATGTCATACGAACTTGCAAATATTTAAACATAAAAACTTACTTGGATACTTTTAATGATATTATATGCACTCAATTTCACACGAGTGAAGCCGCGGGCATAAGCATTAATATATATGACGAATTTCTTATAGTATGCAAATAGACTTATAAAAGTTTTCTCAGTCAATTCGCGTAAATGGTGAAAAATATTGAATTCTGGCCTCTTGACTACTTGATTGCAATATTCCGTGTTTATCATCATAACCATGATATTTGCTAAGTTACGTTTAATTTAAGCAGTTATTCCAAACGGTATAATTATTTATAACCTCAAAATGAAACGACAAAAATGTAAATCGTTTAAAAAACGCAAATAAATAAAGAAGCATTATATTTGAACATAACCTACACATCTGTCCACGTAATACTGTAAGTACGCCTTTAAATGAAAGAATTCCAACTCATTCCAGAACATTCGAAACAGTAAACATTTTGATGAAAATTGTACGTCATTATAACAAGAATACGGTATTAATAAAATAATTAAATTAATTGGCTCGCAAATCTAACGATAAATTATGTAGATAACTATTAACGAACATTTTACATAACCATGCTAATATACAACGCAACAAACTGGTCATTTCAAAACCCGACAGACAACCTTTCTAAATCTTATTACGTTTCAAAAAGATCAGTGATATATGCGCCCGCGCACACGCCCTGGCCAATCAGCGCGCAGCTAGTAATGTGTGCGTCATCCTATTCATACACTGTTATACGTATATGTTATCCATGTGTGTTTAATTCGTCTCCGGTTACTAACTTACGGTTAATGTACTTTGAACTTTATGCGTGTATAATAAAGTTGATTTTAGTTTGTTTACAGTCATGTGTGTTATGTATGACGTGCTATATGCATGTTTTTATGAGGAAGTGATTCTATTGTTGTTAGGACGACATTATGGCTTTGTCGAGTGCCTTCAAATTACGTAATGATTTATATTTAATGTATGTTTCCTTCGCTCACGTCTATTTTTGTTTTAAATTTGAAATGGGCACAAACTTATTATGCTTTCTGATCTGAAACGTGATTAAAATCATATTTTATGGTTGGTAGATACGTACATGAAGGTGATATATCTGTCTTTAAAATGTCATAAACCTGAAGTTTATTTGCACTATTTCAAATTTATAAGTACTAAATTGAATAAGAAATCAGTAGATAGATAATAGTATTATAAAATACATGCATTTATTTGGCATCATTCAAACATACAAAAAAAAAAAAGAAAGTGAACATATTATATAATTTAAATGGTAATTTGAATTACCTTATGTAAGTCTATTGATTAATAAATTTGTCTGTTGTAAAGAAAACTGATCGAATAGGTATACATATTGCCAGTTCTTTTCGCATATTTATATTATTAGATCTTTCAGAACTCTTCTCTTCTTCCTCCCTTTTATTCTAATTTAATCATTTTTTATGCTTTTGTTGTGTATCGTGTGTTGTTAAGTTGTTTGTTTTGACTGTTGTTTCCTATCTTACATACATTTAACATTACGGATCATCTCAAACTTTTTTTTCTCAAAGCAAACACTTCGATTAATTGATCATTAGTATTATCGATATTGCAAAGTGATATTGGTAAAATCCGTCTTGGAACAGGGATGCCAAAGATCAGAAGAAATCTGTTTTCAAAAGACTACGCGAATAAAACGACAAATCTGTATTCTCCATTTTAGCGAGTCCCAAGTCAAAATTAGCAAAAAAAATTTGTAGTTTGGTAAAAGATCCCTAATCAGTGATTTCCTTTAAGTTAATAATTAGTAGTTAAGTATTAAGTATATCACTGTATAAGGTACGATGGGGTTGACGTATCCAAGAGGATAAAAACCCCGTTAAAAATATAGATTAAAAAAAAAAAAATCTGTATTCTATATGTACCGATTAATAATAAGTTGTATTTCGTTTTAAGGCCTAAATTATGCAGGTATATTTGTGAAACTTCATCATAAACATTAGTTGTTCTATGACTTAAAAATATTTGCTAGCGTAGATGAACCAAAAAATGTGTCGTCAATTCCTTTGAATTGTTTATTATTGATTAAATGAAATATTAGTAATATATCGAATTTTGTTCTATTTAAATGTAGAGGTTGTATTTTTTTGTAATTTTTTAACACGAGTACTTTCGATATTAAATAAAATACTTTACGATAATGTATAATAAACCGCGGTTATTTATTTAACAATGTAGAGGTTATTACAATAACTTTGCAACGTGCAAGTACCATTCAGATAATCAGAGCTCTATAGTAAAGGTAGGTATAATGTGGAAAATGAAATACACGTAAAATTATTGTATTTTTATGTGTTTAAAAGTTTGTGAAATAAATAATTATAAATTCGTCACTACATAGTATAAAACAAAGTCGCTTTTTCTGTCATGTGTCATGTTGTATGTCCCTATGAACGCTCAAATCTTTAAAACCACGCAACGGATTTTGATGCGGTTTTTTTTAATAGATAGGAAGGTTTTTATGTATAATATCATCCATTAAATAGTGGACAAATACTGTTATTTTTGAGGTTTCTAATGTGATGTCGCAAATAATTACATTTTTTCCGCTTACATTGCAAACGCAGGCTGAATCCTACGAGATTTATCAAAATAATGTACTAGGTATTGTACACAATGAAAAGGTCTACAGAAAACTCCGCGATAGTATATCAGCATTGCACCCGTGCGAAGCCGGGGCGGGTCGCTAGTAAATAATTATAAATTCGATAGTTTCATATTTTTAAGACACACTTTATTTTCATGTACTTATCTAAAAACGTTGTCAAGATTCAAATGGTTTATTTATCACATACTATCGTCTATTTCATTCAAATTCCGTATTTGTTTAGTGGAAACAAAAGTAAGGCTTATTTGAAAGTCAATACAGCGATATATTGTTTCATTTCACCTTTTTAATACCCTTCCATATTTACCCTTTTTTGTCTAAATAAATTGAAGTCCATAGATTAAAAACGTTTACGTTAATATTAACATAACTATAAAACATTAAATTATATCGCCAAATTATAATTCTTCTTAGAGATATAACAAAATTCTAGTCTAATTTTATATACAAAGAGATTTAATAAAGCGATTCATAAACCGTCAAGATAAGCCCAATCTCGTCACCGTAAAATCCATACCAGGACATAACCTCAAAATGATCAGCATCCCTCAATTTGCAACAAGCCAACAACCTCAACGCATGCTCAACGCACACAGACGCAGCTACCCGCCCACAACCAACCGGCCAATCACAGCGCGCACTCTCCCTCCCGCGATAAAACGAACCTCTCATTGGAGGATTCATAATCTTGAATTTTTGGCCGTTTTAAATCGCAGATGTGCGCTATATCTATGGTTTTTATGATAATCTGGTTATGGAGGTTTTTGCGTTTATAGTCTGTGGAAGATTGGGATGTTTTTTTTAGTTATGAATATGGAGCTTTTAATGGTTGTGTTATTATGAGGATGGATGTTCGCTTTAATGCGATTGTTGATATTTAAGCTGGTTTTTGTGATGTTTTTGAGGTACTTTGCTTTAAAAGGGATTATTAAATTTAATGATTTAGCTCTACAGGTGACTTCAAGATGAATGTTAATGAAAATTGAGTTTAGTCAATTAAGTAAATAATCACAACAGTTTCAAGCATTTAATAAGATATTTAAAATTTGTTTGTATCGTAGAGAAAGCCTAGTCACTATTTATGTAATCAATTTCTAGAATTTTCGACGTAAAAGATCATACAGATGACGAGACACAGTTCCAATAATAGTAATCCTTAAAAATAGATTTTCTAAAATAATAATTGATATTTGATAAGTTTTATGTAGACATATTAAGCTTTGCTTTATTTTATATTATTTTTGTATTATAAATTATTCATTATAAAGCTTGCAAAAAACATTATTAAGCTTGATTTTATATTATTTTTAATATAAATTATACTTTATAAAACTAACAAAAACATTATTAAAGATTAGTTTATATAATCGTGTCAAATTAATATTTACACAAAAAACCTGCTTAATTATGTTTTCTTATAATAAAATGACCTGGTTAAAGGCAGTCATAAAAATATTTCATCGCGTCTATGTTACAATTTTTAATGCTTTTAGATGGAAAATTTTTGTGTGTTCTTTTTTATTGGCTCTATCTTTAATTACGTAAAATTAAAGAATATACATACTTTATTTTAGTATTTTTTCACGAGGCTGACCTCTGTACATTTTGTGTACAGCTGTGCTTTGTATAATTAATTTATATTTTTGAACTGCATCTTGATTTATTTATATAAAAACACTCCACTAGTTCTACAGTTATTTGTTTTCTCCATCATCATCCTGCCCTTATCCCATTATTTGGGGTCGGCGCAATGGGTTTTTTCCTTCCACTCTTCTCTGTTCTTAGTCATTTCCGCATTCACACCTCTTTCATTCATATCCTCTTTTATACAGTCCATCCATCTTTTCTTTGGCCTACCTCTCCCTGTCCAACCATCAACCTTCATATTTATCACCCTTTTCCCAACATAATTATCATCCCGCCGCATCACATGTCCAAACCAAGCTAGCCTGTTACTTCTTACCTTATCAGGGATCGGTGCCACTTTTAAACTTCCTCTTATATACTCGTTCCTAATCCTATCTAATCTTGTCACCCCACACATCCATCTCAACATTCTCATCTCCGCTGCATGTAGCCGTCGTACGTCTTCTCCTTTCGCTGCCCAACATTCGGAACCGTATAGCATAGCAGGTCTTATTATGCTTTTATAGATTTTCCCCTTATGCTTTGCGGGGAAGCGTGGGTCACATGTTGTTCCAGTAACCTGTCTCCATTTCATCCATCCTGTGTTAATCCTGCTTTTAACGTCTCGATCTATATCTCCATCCGCTTGTACGACTGACCCAAGGTATCGGATTGTATTAATTATTTATTTACAAATTAGACTGGTTTCGAACACCATCTTCAGTAATTTCTTTAAATTACTTTTTAAATTCATTTTGTATAATTTCTATATATTTGGTGTACACTAAAGAATAATTAAAATAAATATTTAATATTCTGACAATACCGGCAATATTACAGGTTATTGCGTCGTAATTGCCTACGTATCTCATATACTGGTTTGACTTACGACTAACATTAAATTCTTACTTACATGTATAATATTCCATCATATTCTGATTGTACCGGTAAGCGGCGGAAAGGTCCACGCCGCCGCCGGCCCTGAGGCCGAACAGGGCCGCAAAGGTCGCCTTACTTTGGCCCTCCAGTTTGACGGCACTCTCACTTATGTATAAAACACACACACAGTCACACACTATTGTAATTTGTTTCTCATTTTGAAATCATTGTTTGTCTGTGGTATTTAATGTAAGGACATGTTCCAAATTTGAATTTTTGCTGGCTGTTTCTAATTTAAAAGAAAAAATATTATTTAGGGATGTGATTTGAATATCGGTTTTTTAAGATGTATTATTTTTAAATAAATTTATAATCTTTTATTACTGAATACGATATAACTCTACAATCTGAATTAACGTTTAGTCTTGTTGAGAAGTAATAATCTCAAATGAACGTGTTGTTTTTATTTTAGAATTGTTTACCACTACGGTTGATGCTTTTAGGCTGTTAGAAAATATCGCATCATTCATAATAATATTCATTAATGTACATTAATTACTTAAATTTACGCGGTTTCGCAGTAGTTATTTTTAATTATATGTTCTATTTTTAGCGCCGCATTTGCAATTTTATGAGTTTTTTAAATTTCTAATTAAGGAGCCATAGTGCGCTTTAAATGCCGTTAAGTAAACGATTCTGGACAAAACCGATTCGTTTGGTTAAATTTCACCGGTTTTTGGGCGATTTTCCGCTATTTGAACATCGGCTTTCCGGTCGATAGCGGCAGGTGACTTCTCACGAGATTTATTTAAATTAGAATTAAATTTTTGACGGGATTAATGTATTATTGTTTGTTTGAACTATCGAAGAAATCACGACTTTGCAGAAGAAAGTCCTTTATACATACTTAAAAATTTTGGGGAGATATCTAACTTTCAATTTTTTTTTTGCAACCGATTTTTATCGTCTATTATTAATGTAATTTTAAAGGGTTTGCTTTACACTTAGGTGTTATTTTAGCACTAGTCAATAGTAGGTACTGAATTGAATTAACGTATGATGAAGTTTTAAACCGATCCACCTTTCTTCACACTTCGAAAGCACTTCACTTCACCTTCAAAAACTGTCAAATAATTAAAATACGTCTTAATCGCTCGCTAGCCGCTTCGGTACAGCTGGCTAGATCGATTTTGAGGTATATTTTACGGTTGGCTCGCTCCGATGGTTGACAAGAGGATCAGTTTCTGATATCTGATGTCCGGATTATCGTGGGATTGTTATGAAATTATTTATGTAAGACTATGGCGCCGGTTGGGTGAGATCGCTTCATTGATGTTTTACCGGCTTTATTATTAATCATTTTCATTGAAACCAGTTTAAGTAAGATGAACATGGCGCCGTTTGGATGTCATTTCATTCATCAGATGTTTTAACGGTTTATAATAGAAATATTTAGATGGTCTAATAAGATGAAAATTATGGGCAAAACCTCCAAGAAAACGTTAAAATGATTGGAGCAAAGAATGTATATGTCTTTCCTCGATCATACTGGTTTCTGTACAATAAAATGAGGTTTGCTTTTATAGGTGTGTATAGCTATAACCTTAGTTGTAAAGTAAAATAATAATTTATTATGAATCTAAAGCTGATATGAGACGTATATATTCACATGGCTCACATAACCGATCTCTGATTTAGACAGGTATTAGAATTACATGCAGTATTATTTTACACTCTAGTTTATATATCACTTGTATATGCGTACTTTTGTAAGAAGGTACATAAGTATTTATCTATTTATCTTTTATTTCCATATTATTGATAGGATTTATTGTTAAAAATAAAGAAAAATGATAATAAGAGAAAAACACTGCACCAATTATTTTTACCGATTACTCGAAATTATCTTTACACTGCACAACACTAAACACAAAACGCGCGATAATTCGACATTTAAATTCACCAATCACTTCCACATTCGAAAATTCAAAACCATATTTTTTTTATTTACACACAGGCCACGTTTAAATATTGTTCTATGTATTTTTTTTCTTTTTTCAAGCAAAGGATTACACAGATAATGACCGTGTTCTCTCGAGTGACATGAGTGAATTTTGGCGGGATATTCGCAGCCGACCGCGCGTCGCGATGACACGACACCCTCTACGGCACGTGGCGGATGGGGTGCGTTCGGATACAACCCCTGGATTAGAGATTTTTTTTATTCTCTACTTATAGGACTCTTACTCCTTTTTTATCTCTAACTAGTTACGATTATTTTCATTTTCGTATGATCATACATTGATGTACCTACCTAAAAGGTATACATTTTATGAAAATAAATACACGTAAATTCAATTATCTGATTCTGTTTTCGGTGCTACATGCTGTACAGGCAAACATCGAGTATGAATTTTGAAAAAAAATTCTTAGTGAAGACTCATGATTACGAATATTATTACGAATAGGATAGAAACATTTATTTGTCAGAAATATGGTTAGGGAGGTATTAAATTAAACACTACATATATTTGTATCACGTGGCTTGACGTAAAATTCGTGCAAATCAAATTATTTAGATTTCATATAATTTCAATTTGTCACAAGATTTTTAGAGTCATTACAGAATTCAAACGCATAAAGAGTTATTGATTTTTTGAAGGCAGAAGAGGAACAAGATACATTCGATTAGGAAACATAAGCTATGTGAGTTACATGTGTAACTTCTTTACCTATTCTATAAAATACAATTTGGTATAATAATAGGAGCCTTAAATTATTTCAAAAATTTAATCTGAATATTAAATGTTACAAAAATTGTGCATTCGTTTTTATATCAATTCTAATTTTAACTGAAGGAGAGGTATCGATAAGAGGATCTTTCAATAATGCAGTCGTAATTTTCCTTTAAAATATCCTTGGGTTTCCGACACTTATCAATATAGATAAGTTTAAGCAAACTTTTTCTTCTTTTCCGTTTCAACTTTAATATTAAAACATCACCCAAGGTGAAAGACTGTATTTGAAGTTTATCTTCTTTTTGAAAAGGTCTTAATGTGTTTTACGCAAACATGACTCTATGTTTCAAAACAAGGTACCACAATTTCGATGTTCAACGTAAATTTTTTTTTCATTTCTTGACACTAAAAAATAAATAAATATAAAAATAAACATGGAGAGAGTTTCCGAACGCTCCCCTATCTAGCTCTTTCTATCACGATTTTTGATCTCCGTTATCTCGCTCGCACATACTGTTCCAAACTCGAAATTCAAATATTATGAACTTTAGGTTATGATTATTATTATAGATTTTAATAAAAACTAATCCTTCCATTATAATTATATCTCTTCTAATTTGGACTTAATATGATAAAGCGAATGAGTTTGTTTGTTCGTCCTCATCTTTGAAAACGCATAGTTTTCAAACTCTTTTATCATAGTAGTATTTAAGGAAAATTTTTTTGAAATTCAAATAAAAATCTCGTATTTAAATCCAATTTCGAGATTTTTTAAAATTAAATATATACTTTTTTGCCTCATTGTAATATTATTAACGTTTAGTCATTTTATGTATTATATTAAAAGCTTTTAATATTTGATAGACTGTATTTTTACTTCATGATGTAAATACATTTTAAAAAATATAGAATTAAAGACTAGTTACATTTATTAAAGGTTTTTTTTTGATTATAGAACACAAAACCTTATACTTATATTTATATACTAACGAATCACGATATTCTAATATAAATTAGTTGTATATAATTTAATATATTATAATATACAATACTGCCTAATGGCTCTGTCTGTCGGACAAATTACATATTGACAAGATAGTGTAGTAACAACGACAGTGTGAACTTGAGACAAATTTGAAATTATTACAAAATATATAAATAAGTATTTTCCTGTAATTTTGTACTTCATTTTCATTGTTTATCATTTTAAATAAAAGGTGTTCACTTTTGCTTTAAGGTTTACCCGTTAGTTACCCGTGTGTCGATGGGTTGGAATACATGTGTCGCCAACCTATTTCTAACCGTGAGCGTCGTAAAGGTGTACAGGGTAATTGTGCTACATAACATCTCCAATTCTCCAGCAATAAAGAAGTGGGAGATGAGCATTGCGCTTTTGGGCCAAGCTCCGATGAAATTACCACCACCCAGCAGAAAGTCTACATGAAGCTTGTATTCCCATCCCATTCCTGTTCCATCCTTCCATTTTCTCATCATTTAATACATATTCTGGGACATTTAACACTACGCCGTCACAAACTAAGAAAACCTTGTACTATGGAAACTAGCTAACTGATAGACACACTTAAAATACTTTTTTCAATTACAATAGGTTCATCGCATGATAATCTTCTACTCGTTGATCGAACCCACACTCTTATCCATAGACCATTGCAACATCCACTGCGCCAATCGAGTCGTCAATAAGGAGCTTTAATGCTATAGTTTTGGTGGTACTGGGATTACGTGGGGATCGAACCCACACCCTTCAACGCTATAGACCATTGCCACACCCACTGCGCCAATCGGGTCATCAATATTAGTAAAAGAAAACTTATTATTGAAATGTCCTAATGTTATAGTTTTGGTGGTACTAAGATGTATACAAGTGTATTATAATATGAGTGATTGGGCATTAATTCCACCAATGGCAGCTATTAGTGACGTGTTTATTGCATTATCTGTTTTATATATATATGAGTATCCCGCGGTTTTGTCTGTGCTAATTATTTAAAAGCATACATTTTCAGTTTTTTTAGAGCTTTGTTTTTAAACGCGCAACCATTATTTTATCGATTGATGTTTTTCAGAGTTCATAAAATATTAGAAATATGCGTTTTTTTATAAAATCTATGCATATAAAACAAAGGTGACTGACTGACATAGAGATCTATCAACGCACAGACCAAACCGCTGGACGGATCGGGCTGAAATTTGGCATGCAGGTAGATGTTATGACGTAGGCATCCGCTATGAAAGGATTTTGATTAAAGTCCACGGGAATTGGAAAAACAGATATACGCGGGTGTAACCGCGGGGAACAACTAATCTATTAATAAAATAGCTTAAAATTTATTTTGCTCCAAGTTAACTATTGAATTTTTAATGATTTTGAATTTTTAATTTAATTCTCGATAAAATAAAATACTTTTCAAATAATTTTAAATGCACTTTATTTTACATTATTTACCCGATGTTTTGAACAAATCCATTAAAAATATTTAATAATAATAATTAAATAACAGAACTGCACATATCCTACAAATATTTCAATTAAAAAATCATATTTTCTTCAAACACATCTTGACTATAATTCAATAGATTCTTTGCAAGCCATTATTCCAAAAGCACCTCTATCCCAAGGACTTAAAGCACACATTAGCTTAACAATTTCAAAGTCTTTGTTTTACGGCAATTACGAATTTAGAATTAAATTTGATTGGGCGGCGAGATGTCAAAAATTAAGTGAGGCGGGCCAATCGAGCGGAACGAAGGAAAATGTCTCTGTCTCTTTCTTACATTTTTATTGTTCAATCAATTTTGGTTTTGTTTGAAAATTAATGTATTGTTACAATCTGATAAAATTGTCATTAGTGTATTATTGATGTACTTAATTAAAAAATAATAAGGAATCCTATGTCTAATTTTGACTTGTAGGTATTCGTAAAATTATTTTTTTTTAATTTATACTTTACGTTGTTACCTCTTAATGGAATTGCATCATTATTTATAAAAGAAAAATCTTCACAAAGTTCTATTAAGTAATAATTCTATTGATTTTTTACACAATATTTGTTATATTATAATAAAACGATATTAATACCGGTTTCGAACATTATTTTCAATTCTTTTTTCATTTCAACTTTATTAATCTAATATTTGGATAGCTAGGACCATCTTTTGAGGAGGTGTTTCAGACAAGCTGAAAACTTGTATGATGTATGATGCCTCTCTTATACCCAGACATGGAACAGTAGACCTGGCTGGTGAGTAGTGGGGCTAAATCTAAACCCAGCGTTGCCAATGTCCGGGGAATTCCCCGATTTGCGGGTAATTACACATCGATTGGGGAATGGTGTGGGGAATGGTTTTATGTGGGGAATGTGGGGATTCGTTCATATCCATTAAAAATACGAATAATTTGTTTATTTCTATTGATTTTGCCCTAAAAAAACCTCATCCATATATTTTCATGTAGTTTTGTAGGTATCAGAAATTTCCAAAATCCGGTCATTGGCAACGCTGTCTAAACCACGAACTTTTTTTTATACCACAGCAGGTAAGCGGAGCATGCGGTTCACCTGATGTTAAGTGACTGACCGCAGCCCATGAACATCTGCAACATCAGAGCGTCACAGATGCCTTGCCGGCTTGAAGGACGGGGAGAGGATAAGGAGAGGATTAATTATGGGAAATGGGGAGAGGAGTACAACAGGATGAGAGTGGAATGGAATGGGAATACAGGCCTCCGGGTCTCCGCTCACCGTACGAAACACAGTGCAATACTGCTTTACGCCGATCTTCTGCTGGGGGTGGTAATTATACCGGTGCGAGCTTGGCCCAATCATGTAATGCTTGGCTCTAAGAGTATTTTTTTATACATAATATATAAATACGTGATTTTTTCGATTGGCGCAGTGGATGTGGCAATGGTCTATTGCGCCGGAGGGTGTGGGTTCGATCCCCACGAGTAGAAAATTATGATGTGAAGAACATTGTAATTTCTACTGTCTGGGTGTTAATTTATCTATAATATGTATGTATTTACAAGTATGTTTAGGTATGTCTATCAGTTATCTAGTTTCCATAGTACAAGCTTTGCTTAGTTTGGGACTAGATGGCGTTGTGTTTAATGTCCAGGAATATTTATTTATTATTATTATTCATACAGTAGTATCGACGTCCTTGGCACACTAACTAACTTACACATCTATAATATTAGTATGATTATTTATATATTTATGAAAATTAATGTTATCAATTCAAATACAGTGGTAAATGATAATATTTTTTTTTTTTTTTTTTTTTTTCTTATGAGAAGTCCTCTTGAAAGGATCCCTCATTTGTATTGCAATCTAGCCGTATTGGCTAATAAGCAATTTAACTCTAACTTAAATTTCTAATAAAAGTTTTTAAGAAAATGTCCAGCGACTTATTTCTTATTGTCTATATTAAATGAAAGACACTGTCATATTGTGTTCCTTACACTGCACTTCACTGCACTTATTGTTATCTTTTAACTACACTAACTCAAAAGGTTTAGATCTTTTCAGTCTTCTCACTATGTCCGTGTTATTAAGGAGCTGAGCTGCCTCGATATTCACGTGTTGATGAAGTCTGTTTTCATGAGCTTCGGCATATTTTTGTCTAATAGCGACAACTGGATCCACCTTGAGGTCCCGATGGAGGTTATCGTTTTTAATGTACCAGGGTGCATTTACAATGGCCCTAAGCACTTTATTTTGGAAGCGTTGTATTATGTCTATGTTAGTTTGTTTGGTACAGCCCCATAACTGGATACCATAGGTCCATATTGGCATAAGGACTTGTTTATATAAAAGTAGTTTGTTTTGTACTGACATCGATAACTGTTTTCCAAGGAGCCAATACATCTTTTTGTAGCGAAGCCCTAATTCCTCGCGTTTCTTTTTGACGTGAGCCTTCCAGCGAAGTTTCGCGTCCAATGTCATGCCCAAATATTTGGCTGTATTTGCGTACGGTATTGCTTGGTTATTCAATAATACCGGATGGTAATTTGGTCTTTTATTGGTAAAATCTATATGTACCGATTTAGACTCATTTAATTTAATACGCCACTTTCTTGTCCAGTGAACGATCGTGTCGATGGCAGTTTGTGCTTTTTTCGTTGCTTCTTCATGTGTAAACCCTGTTGCCATGATAGCTGTATCATCAGCAAAAGTGGCAATGGTGTTGTTCTCTAACTCTGGTATATCACAAGTGTACAATAAGTACAGCGTTGGACCGAGGACGCTTCCTTGTGGGACGCCAGCTTTGATTAATTTAAGCTCTGAGTAAGCATCTTCATGTCTTACTCTAAACACTCTCTCTGTTAAGTAAGACTCCAAAATATTTGCAAATTGAATCGGTAGCATGTTTCTAAGTTTGCTGATCAAGCCATGGTGCCAGACTTTATCAAAAGCTTGCGCTACGTCTAGGAATATCGTAGTACAAACTTTCTTTTCTTCTAAGGATTTTTCTATGATATTAGTTATTCTATGGACCTGATCAATCGTCGAGTGTTTTTCCCTAAAACCAAATTGATAATTGGGAATAATATTACGTTCTTCGATGACAGGCTTTAGTCTCTTCATAAGAAGCTTTTCGAATAGTTTAGACACAATTGGTAATAACGAAATTGGCCTATAGGAAGAT